>ONZH01005660.1:0-190449 GCA_900303285.1 Rhinella marina
CAAACTAGACAAAAAAGAGATAAATTCTGCACCCCCCCTTAAAATCACGTTGCCTATGACAACCACAGATGCATAGGCAAAGGGGAAAGCAAATAGACCCCACCCCTAATTGTCATTGTGTGTGTGTGTGAGATGTGGTCAGACATGTCTTCTTTAAAATGTTAAAAACAACTCAAACACATGCAGAAGCCTTAAAAATGCCCAAATTGTTGGCGCTTGAGATGTCAGTGACCGACCTGGCCCAGTGTCATGTCTAGCAGGTAAAGCAGTGGGGATGTTGAGGGATGCGTAGGACCGCAAAAGGCAGGAAGAGGCCGTGGGCTGGCCAGAGGCTCATGGAAATTTTTGGAGGCCAAGAGGTGAAGACCTGTTTAAAAATTTTGGCCCAAGAGGTGAGACCTGATAAAATTTGTGAGGCCCAAGAGGTGAGACCTCTTAAAAATTTTGTGGAGCCCAAGAGGTGAGACCTTTAAAATTATGTGGAGGCCCAAGAGGTGAGACATTTGTGGCAGGGCCCAAGAGGTGAGACCTCTTAACTTGGGAGGCCCAAGAGGGTGAGACCTCTTAAACATTTTTTGTGTAGGCCCCAAGAGGTTGAGCCTTTAAACATTTGTGGAGGCCAAGACGGTGAGACCTTTAAATATTTTGTGGGAGGCAAGAAGGTGAGACCTTAAACATCTTTGTGGAGGCCAAAGAGGTGAGACCTCTTAAACATTTTTTGTGGAGGCCCAAGAGGTGATGAGACTCTTAAACATTTGTTGAGGCCAAGAGGTGAGACCTCTTAAAATTTTTGTGAGGGGCCCAAGAGGTAAGACCTCTTTAAACATTTTGTGGAGGCCCAAGAGGGGAGACCTTCTTAAACACTTTTGGTGGAGGGCCCCAAGAGTTGGTGAGCCATAATATATAAATTTCTTATTTACGGAGCAATTCTACGGCGGTTGAAGGAGGGAGGAGGAGTGGAGGAGGAAATGGCACTTCATACAGATGGCACTTCACTTTTGGCTGCTTTCCACTGTTGGAGAAGCAAAGTCCGGGTCAATCCACTTGCTGTTCATTTTGATAGCGTCAGCCTGTCGGCACTGTCGGTTGACAGGCGGCTGCGCTTATCGGTTATAATGCCCCCGGCTGCGCTGAACACCCTTTCTGATAGCACGCTGGCGGCAGGGCAGGCAAGCACCTCCAAGGCGTACAGGGACAGTTCCAGCCACGTGTCCAACTTGGAGACCCAGTAAGTGTAGGACGCCGAGGGATCGGGGAGGACAGGGGTACGGTCTGCCAGGTACTCCCGCAACATCCGCCGATACTTGTCCCTCCTGCTGATAGCGGGCCCCGCAGTGATGGAAGTTGCACGAGGGGGTGCCATGAACGTGTCCCACACCTTGGAGAGTGTTCCCCTGGTGGCTGTGGGCCTGATTGATGTTGTGGGACTCTGGGAGACCCTCTCCTCTCTGCCGCCAGCGATGGTGGGTGGGAAAATCTCCATCATGTTCTGCACGAGTTCCCTCTGGTATTCCAGCAATCGATTCGTCCTCTCCTCTACCGGAATAAAAGAAGAGACGTTATCTTTATACCGGGGGTCCAGGAGTGCGAAGACCCAGTACAGTTTGTTCTCCACTATCCGGACAACACGTGTGTCCCGGGAAAAGCAGCCCAGCATGAAGTCAGCCATGTGTGCCAGACTCTGAATAGGCATGACGTCACTGCCCCCACCAGAAGGATCACTTGCCATTTCCTCCTCTTCCTCTTCCGCCTCCTCTCCGCCCCATCCGCGCTGAACCAATGGGACGCACACAGCCTGACTGCTACCCTCGCCGCCAGCATCCTCCTCCTCTTCCACAGCCACCTCCACGTCGTCCTCCTCCTCCTCATCCTCCTCCTCCTCCTGCAACTGCCACCGAGAAGCAGACAAAAGTGTGGTCTGACTGTGTAGCTCCGTTGCGTCTCCTCCTACCCCCGTCTCCTCTGCGTGCAATGCGTTCTCCCTTATTGCGATGAGCGATTCTTTAAGGACGCATAGGAGCGGGATGGTTACGCTCACTATAGCGTCCTCGCTGCTGACCTTCTTGGTGGACTCCTCAAAGATACGCAGTACATCGCATATGTCTGCCATCCATGGCCACTCGTGGTTGGCAAACTGAGGGAGCTGAGTTGGAGGCACGCGTGGATTCATAATCTGGTACTCCATCAATGCTCTCTGCTGCTCACACACCCTGGCCAACATGGAATAGGTGGAATTCCAGCGAGTCGGCAGGTCGCACAACAGCCGATGTTCAGGCAAATGGAGGCGTTGCTGGAGTTTTTTTAAGCTAGCAGCAGCTACAGTTGACTTCCGAAAGTGAGCGCACAAGCGCCGCACTTTCACCAGTAGCTCTGCCAGGTTGGGGTAAGTCTTTAGAAATTTTTGGACTACCAGATTAAAAACGTGGGCCAGGCATGGTACGTGATTGAGTTCGGCAAGCTCCAGAGCCGCCACCAGGTTACGGCCGTTATCGCACACGACCATGCCTGGTCCTAGCTGCAGCGGCGACAGCCACATCTCCGTCTGCTGCAATATGGCGTCCCTCACCTCTGGGGCGCTGTGCTTCCTGTCGCCCAAGCTGATGAGCTTAAGCACCGCCTGCTGACGTCTCCCCGCGCCAGTGCTGCAACGCTTCCAGCTAGCGGCTGAGGGCGATGTTAAGGCAGAGGAGGAGGAGGAGGAAGAGGAGGGGGGTGTATCAGAACCCATGCTGGCAATCTTGGGCGGGGGTGGTAGGTAGGCCGTCTCTGTTTGCGACCCCGTCCCCGCTTCCACAACATTCACCCAGTGTGCCGTCAAAGAAATGTATCGTCCCTGGCCGCAAGCGCTTGTCCACGAGTCGGTGGTCAAGTGGACCTTTGCGCTGACTGCGTACCTCAGGGCCCGCCTGATGTTACGCGACACGTGCTGGTGCAGGGCGGGGACGGCACTCCGGGAAAAGTAGTGGCGGCTGGGGACGGAATAGCGAGGTGCGGCAGCCGCCATCAGGTCGCGGAAGGCCTGCGTCTCCACAAGCCTAAACGGCAACATCTCCAGGGCCAGCAGTTTGGAGATGTGGCAGTTTAAGGCTTGGGCTTGGGGGTGACTCGAGGCGTACTTCCGCCTGCGGTCGAACGCCTGCGAGATGGACAGTTGTTGGGACGAGGAGTGTGAAGGTGCAGGCGAAGAGGCGGGGGAAGGGGAGGCTGAAGGAGAAGGCCCCAAAGTAGCCGAGGCAGAGGCAGATGTGGAGGTGTCCTGGCTGGAGGTCTGGACCGCAGTGGCAGCACACAACAAAGGGGAAGAGGCAGTGGCAGCAAGACCGGGCGCAGGTTGTATTGCGTTTGCTCTCTCCCACTCAGCCCAGTGCTTGACTTCCAAGTGACGCCGCATGCCTGAGGTGGTCAGATTGCTCTTCTCAGAGCCCCTACTCAGTTTTGAGTGGCAGAGTGTGCAAACCGCGCTCAGTTTGTCATCCGCACAAACATTAAAAAATCTCCACACCACAGAAGTACGAGGCCTCGATGGGGGAGCTTCGCGCGACTGCCCGCTGCCGGGAACAGCTTCGGCCCTGCTGGCTGTGGCCTCACTTCTCTGTCTGGACTGTCCTCTGCCTATGGACATCCCTCTGCCTGTGGACATCCCTCTGCCTCTGGACATCCCTCTGCCTCTGGACATCCCTCTGCCTCTTGCTGCCTTTTTCGGTGCTGCGCAGACCACCACCTCTCCACTGCTTTCCTCGCTGGACATCACCCCTGGCCAAGTGGGGTCGGTCATTTCGTCATCCACCACCTCCTCTTCCACTTCCTCACTCTGCTCCTCCTGCTGCCCACTGGACATTCCAACAGCCTCCCTTGATGGCAACTGCGTCTCATCATCATCATCGCTCATGATAACAGATGCTGGCTCAGGGTCCACATCAGCAGGAGATGGCGAAAACTCAAGTGTTTGGGCATCACTACAAACAAATTCCTCTGCTAGCTCCTGGGATTCTTCCGGCACATCTGAAAAAGGACCCGAAAAGAGCTCCTGGGAGGGGTCAATGGTGGGATGACTCTGTTGGCCAGGTGTGGAGGAAGGAGGGTCAGAGTGAGACTGTGTGGATGACTGGCTGGTGGACAACTGTGTGGAAGCGCTATCGGCTATCCATTGCACCACCTGTTCAACCTGCTCAGGCCTCAACAGCGGTGTAACCCGCCCCCTGCTTAACTGTCCCATAAAGGCAGGGATTCTGGATGAGCGGGATCCTGGCTGACCCTCACCAGCACGCATTGTATCCCCACTGGCTTCAACAAGGCCCCCAACAGCATTTCCGCGCCCCCGTCCTCGTCCACGTCCTATTCCGCTAGCCCCCCTCCGCATTTTATTTTTTTTTGGTTACAATATTTTGCCTTCACAGCCGTGAAATTATTTTGCAAGAGAACGCACAGTACAGTTGCCAATTATAAGGCCTATATATTTTATAGTTCAAGGTACACAGCCGTGTACTAACTGTTCAGACGGTGGGTATTAACACCAGGTATTTAAATTAGTTTGCAAGAGAACGCACAGTACAGTTGCCAATTATAAGGCCTATATATTTTATAGTTCAAGGTACACAGCCGTGTACTAACTGTTCAGACGGTGGGTATTAACACCAGGTATTTAAATTAGTTTGCAAGAGAACGCACAGTACAGTTGCCAATTATAAGGCCTATATATTTTATAGTTCAAGGTACACAGCCGTGTACTAACTGTTCAGACGGTGGGTATTAACACCAGGTATTTAAATTAGTTTGCAAGAGAACGCACAGTACAGTTGCCAATTATAAGGCCTATATATTTTATAGTTCAAGGTACACAGCCGTGTACTAACTGTTCAGACGGTGGGTATTAACACCAGGTATTTAAATTAGTTTGCAAGAGAACGCACAGTACAGTTGCCAATTATAAGGCCTATATATTTTATAGTTCAAGGTACACAGCCGTGTACTAACTGTTCAGACGGTGGGTATTAACACCAGGTATTTAAATTAGTTTGCAAGAGAACGCACAGTACAGTTGCCAATTATAAGGCCTATATATTTTATAGTTCAAGGTACACAGCCGTGTACTAACTGTTCAGACGGTGGGTATTAACACCAGGTATTTAAATTAGTTTGCAAGAGAACGCACAGTACAGTTGCCAATTATAAGGCCTATATATTTTATAGTTCAAGGTACACAGCCGTGTACTAACTGTTCAGACGGTGGGTATTAACACCAGGTATTTAAATTAGTTTGCAAGAGAACGCACAGTACAGTTGCCAATTATAAGGCCTATATATTTTATAGTTCAAGGTACACAGCCGTGTACTAACTGTTCAGACGGTGGGTATTAACACCAGGTATTTAAATTAGTTTGCAAGAGAACGCACAGTACAGTTGCCAATTATAAGGCCTATATATTTTATAGTTCAAGGTACACAGCCGTGTACTAACTGTTCAGACGGTGGGTATTAACACCAGGTATTTAAATTAGTTTGCAAGAGAACGCACAGTACAGTTGCCAATTATAAGGCCTATATATTTTATAGTTCAAGGTACACAGCCGTGTACTAACTGTTCAGACGGTGGGTATTAACACCAGGTATTTAAATTAGTTTGCAAGAGAACGCACAGTACAGTTGCCAATTATAAGGCCTATATATTTTATAGTTCAAGGTACACAGCCGTGTACTAACTGTTCAGACGGTGGGTATTAACACCAGGTATTTAAATTAGTTTGCAAGAGAACGCACAGTACAGTTGCCAATTATAAGGCCTATATATTTTATAGTTCAAGGTACACAGCCGTGTACTAACTGTTCAGACGGTGGGTATTAACACCAGGTATTTAAATTAGTTTGCAAGAGAACGCACAGTACAGTTGCCAATTATAAGGCCTATATATTTTATAGTTCAAGGTACACAGCCGTGTACTAACTGTTCAGACGGTGGGTATTAACACCAGGTATTTAAATTAGTTTGCAAGAGAACGCACAGTACAGTTGCCAATTATAAGGCCTATATATTTTATAGTTCAAGGTACACAGCCGTGTACTAACTGTTCAGACGGTGGGTATTAACACCAGGTATTTAAATTAGTTTGCAAGAGAACGCACAGTACAGTTGCCAATTATAAGGCCTATATATTTTATAGTTCAAGGTACACAGCCGTGTACTAACTGTTCAGACGGTGGGTATTAACACCAGGTATTTAAATTAGTTTGCAAGAGAACGCACAGTACAGTTGCCAATTATAAGGCCTATATATTTTATAGTTCAAGGTACACAGCCGTGTACTAACTGTTCAGACGGTGGGTATTAACACCAGGTATTTAAATTAGTTTGCAAGAGAACGCACAGTACAGTTGCCAATTATAAGGCCTATATATTTTATAGTTCAAGGTACACAGCCGTGTACTAACTGTTCAGACGGTGGGTATTAACACCAGGTATTTAAATTAGTTTGCAAGAGAACGCACAGTACAGTTGCCAATTATAAGGCCTATATATTTTATAGTTCAAGGTACACAGCCGTGTACTAACTGTTCAGACGGTGGGTATTAACACCAGGTATTTAAATTAGTTTGCAAGAGAACGCACAGTACAGTTGCCAATTATAAGGCCTATATATTTTATAGTTCAAGGTACACAGCCGTGTACTAACTGTTCAGACGGTGGGTATTAACACCAGGTATTTAAATTAGTTTGCAAGAGAACGCACAGTACAGTTGCCAATTATAAGGCCTATATATTTTATAGTTCAAGGTACACAGCCGTGTACTAACTGTTCAGACGGTGGGTATTAACACCAGGTATTTAAATTAGTTTGCAAGAGAACGCACAGTACAGTTGCCAATTATAAGGCCTATATATTTTATAGTTCAAGGTACACAGCCGTGTACTAACTGTTCAGACGGTGGGTATTAACACCAGGTATTTAAATTAGTTTGCAAGAGAACGCACAGTACAGTTGCCAATTATAAGGCCTATATATTTTATAGTTCAAGGTACACAGCCGTGTACTAACTGTTCAGACGGTGGGTATTAACACCAGGTATTTAAATTAGTTTGCAAGAGAACGCACAGTACAGTTGCCAATTATAAGGCCTATATATTTTATAGTTCAAGGTACACAGCCGTGTACTAACTGTTCAGACGGTGGGTATTAACACCAGGTATTTAAATTAGTTTGCAAGAGAACGCACAGTACAGTTGCCAATTATAAGGCCTATATATTTTATAGTTCAAGGTACACAGCCGTGTACTAACTGTTCAGACGGTGGGTATTAACACCAGGTATTTAAATTAGTTTGCAAGAGAACGCACAGTACAGTTGCCAATTATAAGGCCTATATATTTTATAGTTCAAGGTACACAGCCGTGTACTAACTGTTCAGACGGTGGGTATTAACACCAGGTATTTAAATTATTTTGCAAGAGAACGCACAGTACAGTTGCCAATTATAAGGCCTATATATTTTATAGTTCAAGGTACACAGCCGTGTACTAACTGTTCAGACGGTGGGTATTAACACCAGGTATTTAAATTAGTTTGCAAGAGAACGCACAGTACAGTTGCCAATTATAAGGCCTATATATTTTATAGTTCAAGGTACACAGCCGTGTACTAACTGTTCAGACGGTGGGTATTAACACCAGGTATTTAAATTAGTTTGCAAGAGAACGCACAGTACAGTTGCCAATTATAAGGCCTATATATTTTATAGTTCAAGGTACACAGCCGTGTACTAACTGTTCAGACGGTGGGTATTAACACCAGGTATTTAAATTAGTTTTGCAAGAGAACGCACAGTACAGTTGCCAATTATAAGGCCTATATATTTTATAGTTCAAGGTACACAGCCGTGTACTAACTGTTCAGACGGTGGGTATTAACACCAGGTATTTAAATTAGTTTGCAAGAGAACGCACAGTACAGTTGCCAATTATAAGGCCTATATATTTTATAGTTCAAGGTACACAGCCGTGTACTAACTGTTCAGACGGTGGGTATTAACACCAGGTATTTAAATTAGTTTGCAAGAGAACGCACAGTACAGTTGCCAATTATAAGGCCTATATATTTTATAGTTCAAGGTACACAGCCGTGTACTAACTGTTCAGACGGTGGGTATTAACACCAGGTATTTAAATTAGTTTGCAAGAGAACGCACAGTACAGTTGCCAATTATAAGGCCTATATATTTTATAGTTCAAGGTACACAGCCGTGTACTAACTGTTCAGACGGTGGGTATTAACACCAGGTATTTAAATTAGTTTGCAAGAGAACGCACAGTACAGTTGCCAATTATAAGGCCTATATATTTTATAGTTCAAGGTACACAGCCGTGTACTAACTGTTCAGACGGTGGGTATTAACACCAGGTATTTAAATTAGTTTGCAAGAGAACGCACAGTACAGTTGCCAATTATAAGGCCTATATATTTTATAGTTCAAGGTACACAGCCGTGTACTAACTGTTCAGACGGTGGGTATTAACACCAGGTATTTAAATTAGTTTGCAAGAGAACGCACAGTACAGTTGCCAATTATAAGGCCTATATATTTTATAGTTCAAGGTACACAGCCGTGTACTAACTGTTCAGACGGTGGGTATTAACACCAGGTATTTAAATTAGTTTGCAAGAGAACGCACAGTACAGTTGCCAATTATAAGGCCTATATATTTTATAGTTCAAGGTACACAGCCGTGTACTAACTGTTCAGACGGTGGGTATTAACACCAGGTATTTAAATTAGTTTGCAAGAGAACGCACAGTACAGTTGCCAATTATAAGGCCTATATATTTTATAGTTCAAGGTACACAGCCGTGTACTAACTGTTCAGACGGTGGGTATTAACACCAGGTATTTAAATTAGTTTGCAAGAGAACGCACAGTACAGTTGCCAATTATAAGGCCTATATATTTTATAGTTCAAGGTACACAGCCGTGTACTAACTGTTCAGACGGTGGGTATTAACACCAGGTATTTAAATTAGTTTGCAAGAGAACGCACAGTACAGTTGCCAATTATAAGGCCTATATATTTTATAGTTCAAGGTACACAGCCGTGTACTAACTGTTCAGACGGTGGGTATTAACACCAGGTATTTAAATTAGTTTGCAAGAGAACGCACAGTACAGTTGCCAATTATAAGGCCTATATATTTTATAGTTCAAGGTACACAGCCGTGTACTAACTGTTCAGACGGTGGGTATTAACACCAGGTATTTAAATTAGTTTGCAAGAGAACGCACAGTACAGTTGCCAATTATAAGGCCTATATATTTTATAGTTCAAGGTACACAGCCGTGTACTAACTGTTCAGACGGTGGGTATTAACACCAGGTATTTAAATTAGTTTGCAAGAGAACGCACAGTACAGTTGCCAATTATAAGGCCTATATATTTTATAGTTCAAGGTACACAGCAGTAGTGCCAAATATAGTTTGGTATGTAGCAGAGCACCTAATACACCACTAATGCCTCTCTCTGTCCCTACTCCAGCAGCTATCCCTGAATACAGCAGCCGTTCTCTGTAAAGTGTATATTGTAGTAAAGCTATCACTGTACTGCACTATAGTAGCCCTGATAAGGGCTTTTAATCACGCTCCTGCCTGTCCAACAGCTAAAACCTGTCTCTCCCTTCTCCAGCCTCTGTCCCTGACTAAGTTCACGCAGCATATGCGTACGAGCAGGAAGAGCTGAGTTTTTAATATTCGAGGTCACATGGTTTTTCCAGCCAATCCATGTAGACGCCGTTTTCGCGCTGCCAGCGTGCTCAGCGTGCCTGTCATACCCCCCCTGCATGGTGATTGGTGGAAAAAGAGCGCCAGGGAAGGTGGGAGGGGAAACGAATTCTAAGTGCGCCATCGCCGTTATACTCGAACGAAATCGAGTACGCCGAATAGCGTAGTATTCGATCGAATACCAGCTCGATCGAACACTACTCGCTCATCTCTAGTCACAATGTATGAGCAGCAGGTGATGGTATCAAATACGCTATTATGATTTCACAATGAATGGGCAGCAGGTGATAATATTCAAGCTGCCATTATGATGTCATCTTGTATGATGGACCTAACCTTCCAATGTTGTGCTGGACGCCACTTGCCAAAGGGAAGTGCTTTAGAAAGCATCTCTGCAGCAGGATTTGATCAAAAAACTTTGTTGCTTGTGTCTTGGGTTCGGTATTGTGCCCTATTCTCTTCAATATATTTATTAATGATCTTGTAGAAGGCTTGCACAGTAAAATATCAATTTTTGCAGATGACACTAAACTGTGTAAAGTAATTAACACAGAAGAGGACAGTATACTGCTACAGATTTATCTGGATAGACTGGGCAGAGGCAGGCTTGGGCAGAGAAGTGGCAGATGAGGTTTAACACTGACAAATGTAAGGTTATGCACATGGGAAGGAATAATGCAAGTCACCAGTACATACTGAATGGTAACATTGGGTAACTCTGACATGGAAAAGGACCTAGGAATTTTAGTGAACAGCAAACTAAGCTGTAGAAACCAGTATCAGACAGCTGCTGCCAAGGCCAATAAGATAATGGGTTGCATCAAAAGGGGCATAGATGCCTGTGATGAGAACATAGTCCTGAACAAGGCAGACATAGCAGAGCTGGAGAGGGTTCAGAGGAGGGCAACTAAAGTAATAACTGGAATGGGTGGACTACAGTACCCAGAAAGATTATCAAAATTAGGCTTATTCACTTTAGAAAAAAGACGACTGAGGGGAGATCTAATAACAATGTATAAATATATCAGGGGTCAGTACAGAGATCTCTCCCATCATCTATTTATCCCCAGGACTGTGACTGTGACGAGGGGACATCCTCTGCGTCTGGAGGAAAGAAGGTTTGTACACAAACATAGAAGAGGATTCTTTATGGTAAGAGCAGTGAGACTATGGAACTCTCTGCCTGAGGAGGTGGTGATGGTAAGTTCACTAAAAGAGTTCAGAAGGAGCCTGGATGTATTTCTGGAGGGTAATAATATTGCAGGTTATAGTTACTAGAGAGGGGTCGTTGATCCAGGGAGTAATTCTGATTGCCTGATTGGAGTCGGGAAGGATTTTTTTCCCCTAAAGTGAGGAAAATTGGCTTCTACCTCACAGGTTTTTTTTGCCTTTCTCTGGATCAACTTGCAGGATAACAGGCCGAGCTGGATGGACAGAGGGCTTTTTTCGGCCTTATAAACTATGTTACTATGTTTCTTGTTTTTTTTTGGTTTTTTTTAATACTCTGCCTTAATAGGTCTTTGGTACTTTAGTACCACCAACTTGCCGAGGAGGCATGTACATGGTCCTTCACCTAGAAGGGCGCAGGATGACTCGCAAATTGCCCATCGATTGCAAAGTCAATCCCGCTAGCAAAGAAGGACAACTCCTGTATCTGCTTAGTGGACTATTCACCAGGGGAGCAGACTTCTCGTTTATCCTGGTCACACAGATTCCATCTAGAGAGCATCAGTAGATGGCTGCAAGAGCTGTCCTCTGTGCAGAGCTACTATCCTGATATTGGCACAGGCCTGGCTGGAAGGTCTAGGGACTGTATACATCAGCGCTAGCTATTTGATGGACCACCAACACACACAGATTTATGCAGAAGATGAATGGCGACACTACCTGGTGTATACTGAAGATTATCTATCTATCTATCTATCTATCTATCTATCTATCTATCTATCTATCAGATAATAACTGTATAGATAGATTATAAATACTGCATTTTGCCCATTGTATGTCTTTATTATGTGGGTACAATATAGCAGCATGACACAGGTGTTAGGGTTGTGGTTATCTCTTAGGGGGCGTTATAAAATAAAGACCATGATACACCTGACAACCCCCATCCCCTCCAGGCCCCCCACACAGGACAGAAGGGTTTCCGGCTAAACCCTTTTCAATGACCCTTGGGCCATTTTTCCACTGCCTCATTTGCTAAAAATTGTTTCTTTAGAGGGTAGAGCCCTGACCAAGTTCTCACCTCCAGTAGAAGAGGAGATAATCCCAACTAAGACTGGGCCCCCTCTTGCCCTGGGCCCCATCGCATGGTCTGCCGCTATGGTAGTTACGCCCCTGCCCACCACCTGTCCTCCATTAGATATGAAAATGAAGCTTCTCCAAAATCTTCACTTCGACTAATGAAGTATGTAGTATCATGGCAAAATTATACATCTGTAGTGCTGAGGAACCATTCACCAACAAATGCAGACTGGCACTGGGCACATCCCTAACATCAACAATATTATGCACCAACACATCCAGCTCAATCTTCATAAAATCTTCTGGACATCATATACAGTATTCTGGTAGCCATGCCTCCCATCCATCCTGGATCTAGCCAGACAGTCCTAGATTTCGGACAATATCCCACAGTCCTGCGAGGGCTGCAGCATGTCCTGATTTCAACTGTATCTGCATCAACAGGATTAGTGATGAGCGAATCTATTCGCCGCTTTGTAGATTCGTATTGAATCCTCCATTTTTCCTACTCCAAAGCGAATCCGGATTTATTCAGATTCGCTACATATTATTCGTTAATGTTCTTAAAATTTTGAACGCTACGCTAACGCTGGCACCGGCCAGTCCAGATGAGATCACAGTGTCACAATTGGCGAAGAGAATCCCACCGGCTCCTGAATCGATGTTCGCCGTGCCGGCTGGTGCGGCGGAGGTGGCTGGGGCGCCCACTCCGCCACCCAGGAGGAGAACAACAACACCGCCATGCGGCAGAATCCCATTGTGCCTGCATCAGTGATGGCCCACGCCCAGACCCTATGGGACTACAAGAATGCGCTGGAGGAATGGGTCATCCAAGTACTGGACCATCCGAGGCCGGGAGACCCTACACTGGAGTGGTGTAAGGGAACTGTCCAATGGTTTTCAGTGGAGTGAGGCTGTGGCTTCCTTGCTGACGACCAGGACGGCAAGGAGTACTTTCTGGGTCGCAGGTCAGTGAAACGGCTGTACCTGCCCCAAGCATGTGACTGTCTATACGTGGGGAATCAGGTGGAATATACCCCCATGGCATTCCTGAAAGGCCCCTTACCCCTTATCTTATTATCTAAGCTCCTGGTACCTGCATCAGTAACACCAGAAGTTTGGCTGGAGGAACCACCAAGCGAAGGACGCGTGCGCTGCCTACAGGAGTCACCAGATGGCACCCTCTGTTTCATGGAGAAGCCACAGCCAGAGCCTCTGATCCCTGGATTGCCACCACCACCACCATCACAGTCCTTTCAGCTGGGTCAGCTGACGACATCATCGTTTACTTTCCAGTCCACGGTAATCCAGTACCAACTACCCTGGAAAATGAAGTCAGCAGCATCCAGGGGAGCTGGTGGTTCTTCCCTGGGTGAAACCTTGCCTGAACCGCTTCAGCCAGAAGTCCTTACCCCTGCTGTCCCGGCAGGAGTATCCAAAAAAAGGAAAGGTGCAAGTGGCTGCAGCGCTCACCAGTGTGACCACCAACTGGATCCGCTCAAGTCCAACTTCTGGCAGAAGAGCACAGAGGATCTCCACCACGGCAGCCAGCTTGGCCTACAAGGAGGCAGGAGTGTCCTCTGATGTAATTCAGTAGCAGTTCCAGCGAGGAGGACTTCAGGTCCCTCATCTGAGGAACCCTTCTACTGGCTGTCAGTCTTGCTGATTTAAAGGACACCTCTGGAGGACCTATGGGAGCCACAACATGGACTGCACCTGATGGGTGAGAGCTAGTTGGCACTTGTTCTTAGTTTATGTTGTTTTTATTGCCCCCTGTTTGACTCTGACCCAGATGGACATGGCTTGTCAGGACTCCCCCCCCTATTCTGCAGAAAATTCCCAGCTGCGCCTAAGCGCGCCTATTTTCCTTTTTCCCCCCTTCTCAGGTTTTTGGGAGCCCGATTTGCAAAATGCGTTCTCTATTTGCTGCTATTTTATATTATCCATGTGGATTGCATGTTACCTGTTTGGATTACAAAATTACCTGACGTGGATTACAATTGAATTTTGGATTGTGTTCCAGTGTTTTATGCCAAGCAGCCATGAGGAGAGACTCAAATGTATATCTAAGCCTATTATGCTTGCAAATGTGAAACTGATTGCACTAAAATGTTTGCATAATTATGTCTTTGCTGTATTTTAGCATAGCAATAATGTTTTTACAGGTTCAGCAACGTTAGCCCATTGTGTGTATTCTTTTTCAGGTACTGCAATGTGTCTATTATGCACTTATTGTACGGTGTTTTAAGTAAATTATGCACTTAGCTGGATAGGTAGCAGTGAGCACCTTACTTTATTATCTCATATGGACTGTCTCTGAGGACTGTATGCCGTGTGCGTATATGACGCAATCGCGAGTCAGTAGTACACTAAGGATTCGTACGCACTTTTTACGCTAATGCTTACGCATTCAGTAGTGTACTTTTAACAACGCTTAGACTGTATGTTCGTAATTTGTGCAGTAATGTTCACAAAACAACGATTATTTTTTAACGCAAATTCGACCGAATAAATTCGTGTTAAGAACTAATCTTGTCATAAATTCATCGATTATTCGCCGAAGCTAAGTTTTGATGATTCGCTCAACTCTAAACAGAATGTAACCACCAAAGATGGCAATATGGACAATTACAATACATTAGTAGGCCTCCCCAGTGTCCCTCTTTTTGATCCAGGTCCCTCTGTCCCTCTTTACTCCTAAAATGTCCCTCTTTTTGATCTGAGGTATAGATTTGCTTTAATACATTTACAATATTGATTCAGAAAGTGCTTGTCTGGTTCCTATCTGTATATTAGAGCCCGATTTATATATTAATTCACTGTTAGATGCAATTTCTATGTTCAGATAATTTTTGCGCTATTTTGTAAAGGAAAACTATTGAAGTGTATAAAAATGGGGGAAAATGGATCTTTCACTAAGTGACCCAATTGTCCCTCTTTGACCTTTCAAAAAGTTGGGAGGTATGCATTAGTAAGGGGCTTGTATTCAATTCCTCTACATAATAAATGCTTTTTGCTGAACTGCTAAATGGTTACCTTGATGTTAAATGTTGATATTTATTTCTGCATTTATTGTACACACTTATATAACGCTGTTATATTCCACAGCACTTCACAGACATTAGCATCAAGCTGTCCCCAACGGGGCTCACAACCTAAGTTCCCTATCAGTATGTCTTTGTAATGTGGGAAGAAACCCACACAAACACGGGGAGAACATACAAACTCCATGCAGATGTTGTCCTTGGTCAGATTCGAACCCAGGCCCCCAGCGCTGCAAGACACCAGTGCTAACCACTGAGCAACAGTGCACATGTATCCCAAATGGTTATGTATGGGCAACAAATAGTTAACCGTGGTAGTTCTAGTTAGGTTGCCAGAGGCAACACGTGCATTTGTGAGCTTCTGAAAAGTAGGCCTGAAAGCCACCATCGGTATGACGGAGACAGCAGCAGTACAGAACATGATGGTAGACAGGATGGCAGGAAGGCAGAAAGCAACAGTGGCAAGATGGGGCACCATCAGCAAGGCCAGATCTTTTCATCAGCCTCAGATGGAGGAGTATGAAAATCCTCCCAAATCCAGGCTTGGTTCATTTTGACAAAAGTGATGTTTTGGACACAGACACGCTGGCAGCAGGCATCTGCTCGACGAAAGCTGTAGCAAGCTGCGTACACAGTGTTTCCTGGTTGTAATGTAATTTGGCCTCCCTTTCGGAGGGAGGAAAACTTCCCCTGAAAGCATGGCTTTCCAGTAATCATTAGACTGCTTGATGTCAATTATACGAATGTCATGGTAGTATGCAAGCGAGTCTACAGGTCGCCATTCTGCCCGAGGAGCCAGTTGTTTCCAACTCCGCCCCCCATTGAGACGATTGGGTGTTGAGGTCGGTGTCAACATCATCCTCTTGCTCCTCCAACTCCTCCTCCAATGGCAGCATCTCATCCTCCTTCCCCATGGTAGTTCCTCACTGTGGACTCCTCACGCCACATTGCCTACAAGCATGACAACAGGACAGGACACTACGGGCAGAGCTTGTAATACTGTGTCTCAGATGCAGGCAGCTCAGGAGGTGTCACCCTGCTCCTCAGAGCAGTGCACCAATTCATTCACGTGGCACGTCGTCAAGTCCTGAGCTAGAAAAGTTTTCCTCATGACAGAGCGGCGAGCAGATCAGTACCGAATGATACCCGCCGCTGTGGTTGTAATCAGAACAAAATCAGTGAAGTCCAGCCAGAGCCAGGCAGCTGTCAAGAGGAACGAGGGAGAGAGAGTCTGTTCTTCTACCACAGTGACAGCACATCTGCGCTGTCAGTGTGAAGTACTGTTGTACATCGCCGCCCACCACTTTTTCCTATATGGCACCGCCCGAAGCAATCCGCTTCACTTTGCCTCCTTAGATGTTGTGGCCATTGTTGCTAACCATCTTGCCTAGTTGGAGTCGACCTGTTCCCTTGTGTCATACAAGGAGGGCGGGCAGAGGCAGAGGCTGGGGAGGAGTAACCATGAAAGAAGGCAGAGCAGCCTGGGCTCCTACACACTGAACACCGCCTCTGGGCACTTGTGAGTGCTCATTTGCATATAAATTAAATGGCGTTTTTCCTGCATCTGCAAGTCTAAAGAAAATAACAAAGGTACCATTACATTCATGTGTGCTACAGAGCCATGTAAGCGCTGTATATGGTCATACAGTGGTGACAGACTCCCTTTATGAGTCATAGCAGGAGATGAAGAAGGTGATGATGATGACAACAAGGACACTGTATTGCTTGGCCCAAAGAAGACCAGGAAAAGGAGGACAGAATTGTTCTGATTCGGAATTCTGGATAGTTGCCTTGAAAAAGTATTCATACCCCTTGAACTCTTCCACATTTTTTCACGTTACACCACAAACTTAAATGCGTGCATTTGTATTCGTCCCCCTGAATCAATACTATGTAGGACCACTTTCCGCTGCAATTACAGCTGCAAGTCTATGTCTCTACCAGCTTTGCACATCTAAAGGCTGAAATGTTTGCCTATTTTTCTACGCAAAATAGCTCAAGCTCAGTCAGATTGGATGGAGAGCGCCTGTATTTTGCAACTTTCAAGTCTTGCCACAGATTTTCAATGGGAATTAGGTCTGGACTGTGACTGGGCCGACCTAACACATGAATATGCTTTGATCTAAACCATTCCATTGTAGCTCTGGCTCTGTTTAGAGTCGTTGTCCAGGACATTTTTGAAACCCTGCAAGAAACAGGGGAAGTGTCAGACTATAAGACTTGCCGCAACAAATGCATCTCAAATTTTCCATACGCTTGATGGTTGCAGATAACATATATACAGATGCTTAGAGGTCACAGTCTCTCAATATGAGGGTATAGCACTCTTGCTGGTTACTGTCTCTTAATGGGCACATCATGCATACTAGTTTTCTATAAAAGCACTCTATTAAAGGCACAGTATGCACCTCTTTACTTTTCATACTTACAGTCCATAATTACACTGTAATTCTAGTCCCAAGAGGAACCTACATGATTCAAGTGTGATATTCAGCCACTAGGCCTCAAGACTTTCTGGTCTCTTCTCTACTTTCGGTTTGCCTGGGGAATTATTCCTCCAGTGTTCCCAGGGACTATGATGCACACCCCAAGATGTTGGCACCTCTTCAAAGCCGGCAGCACCAACCCTACTTCTTCTCTCAGGGACCTAATTACGTGACACTTTGGTTACATTTGTCCATATAAGACATCATTACTGCAGATATTGTATATGCAGCAAACACGTACAGCTCATTCATCTGCCATGATGGCCCACTTGCATGAAGGAAACTCTCTTGCAGCTCTGTGATCCATCACCCACCCACATTTGCAGTGACCACTGCTCCATGTCCCTAGTCAAGGGCTTGCTCCAGGCCTGGTAATTTCCCAAAAACCAAGCTTCCATGCCAGCGGAGTAAATATTGGGGATTGCCTAGAGGGATGTCCTAGAGAGAGGCAACGCCATCTCTACCACATCAGAAGACCTATGGTAGGGGATCCTAATACAGATTTAAGGTAGACCTCTTTGTGGCATCAGGTAGAAGTGCACAGGTATCCAGCATCGGACTGACCCACCAGAGCACCAGAGCATTCTCTGGCGGGTGCTGGCTCTGATACCTTAGTGGCCCTCAAAAATTTTGGAGATGGTTTGGAGTCAATAACTTGCCAATAAAGTCTTTATTGATGATATAGGGTTTGGGCCCTGAGAATAATTTTCTCTAATGGGCCTAAGGAACCCCAGTTTGACCTTGCAGGTATCTACTTCCGCTTATGAGGCAATGATCAGTGCTCAGCAATGCTCTCCAGTTCCAAACATTTGCCACATGTGAATAATGCCGCCATTTTCACGTGCCGCAGCACTTGGATTTCTAGGGATGTCGCTTTCGTAATACCAGATTGGCAGGTGGTCAAATTGCTGTGTGAAAAACCTCAACATTACGATCGGGACAATTAGGCATTAGCCTGCATTGCATAAGTGCGCTGCTTGTTTTTAGCTGCCAAAAGTATCTGTGTATCGAGAATTACCGCTGTGCGACGACTAGATGTTTCTAACAAGGTTCAGTGATTGGTTATTTTGCAATTAAATGGCTTATGAGGTTGCTAATGCTATTCAGCTCAGATCTCACACGCTACGAGTACACAAGCCATTATGTTATTCCTAGGAATATAGAATACAGCTCTGAGGTATAGTACAAAACAAACCGCAACACACACAATTGGCAGGAACGTGACTCAGCGCGCACCGAGCCACCCTACCTACGGTGTATTATAATGGAGGCCATATTATACCTGACTGAATGCATGTGGTAGGCGTGAGCTGAAGGCAAGGGAAGGAATTAAGAATAGAAAAAATGATGCTGTGATTCAAGCAGAGGATCTGAGAAGAGTCATGGTATGGAGCTCTTATATTGTTGTGTCGTCTCTCGGCAGGCATTTATCATGTCAGACTGTATTGTACACAACAAATACCCTTCAATACGCTCATCCCTAGAAACCCCAAATTACTAGACATCTGCTGGAAAACCTGAACATGGCACAAATCTAATCTATATAATCCTTATTTAGGCCTTATTCGGAGTCAAACTGTGAACCCTGACAATCCCAGTTCCAAGAATCACTGGGAAGGGAGTCAAGGGACTTTATTAACTGTGGACTCATTAAGGATCACTGTGTTTGAAGGGTTAAACTGTCAGAGCTAACCTCTGGCTGGTGCCGCAGCTGCTGTCCCAAATTTGCAGGGACTTTCCGTAATTTTCAGAGAAAGTACCTGCAAATCCTGGGCTAAAAATGGCTGGCGCTTGTGTAGGCCCCACCCATAAGTGGGTGTTTCCCTTTGGGTTTTCCGCTCCTGAGGTGGGGCTTACATGCCCCAAATTTTCCAAGTATAATGTTGGTAAGTATGGGTGTACATACTTACCAAAATGCAACTGGTAAATTATGGACTAATAGACCCCGTCTGCAGAAGCACCTCCAAACTGGACAGGACCATCCCTTTGTGGGCAAAGCTTAGATAAGCCCCACCAATTTCCAGCCCTAGACAGCCTGAATTTGCAGTGGCTGTCTCTGAAAATTAGGGACAGTCCCTATAAATTTGTCTGCTGACAAGTATGGGTGCATGTGTTTTATTTCTCCAATGCTTATAGGATAAAACAACTTTGCAAATACCCATTTTTTTCTCAGCCATTATGTGCCCATAGCTGATATGTAGACTTATGTGTTTCCCTGGTTACAGATTACAAACGAACCCTCTGTAGTCCTACAGTATATTGCCGCCATACTCTCTTCCATCTGTCCCTACGTCTTGCTAACATCCATTCGGTATAGGAGTACGACTGCATGATCTGACTACACAGGGTTTGTGTGTAGTCTGTAACCATAGAGACACATAGATCTGCATATAGGCTGTAGATAACAAATAGTAGGATATTTTTGATGGTTTACTTGGAAAAGTTGACGTATCTTTCATACAGGTATCCACAGGATATAATGTGCTGAACAGGATGTTTTTCATGCTTGAATTTGAAACCAGCTTCATAGGACTCTATGCACACATAGTCTAGTGCTCGGATCCCCTGCTCCACTCCCTCTCTGGTGTGCTTGACTGATCCTTGCACTTCTCTTCTAAAGCAGCAGTGCTCCAGGCCATTCCACTAAGGATAATCAGTCCCTCTATAGACGACTTTTTCAACAGGAGCTGTGATGTGACCCAAACATATAGTCCTCCACCCCAGCTTCAGCAGCTTCAAGTGTTAACTACTTCACTCAACCCATTAACCCTTTCCCTGGGAATTAAGAAAATGAAAATACTTAAATATTACTTTATTATAAATATATTCAGAAATACATTTAATTAATTATAACGGCTCGTTTTATCTGGGTAACAATAATTAGGAGAAATAAAATGGCCGTCATCCTATTAGTACACACAAAACCTATCCTAATCACACAGGAGGACACGTTACTTCACAACACTGAGGTAAAGAGCTGCCTCATCCTCCTCTCTGCTCTGCTTGTCAGGGATTATGATTCTGAATACAGATGATAAGATGAATCTCTGTAGGAATGGAGTTCATGTGGAGACATGAAGTACAGAGAAGGGGTGGGCTGTGGATAATGAGCATCAGAACTTGTATGCAGCCTCCATTACCACAGCCCAACATTACCACAGTCTGTCCTGTACTTCATGTCTCCTCATGAACTCCGTTCCTACAGAGATTCAGCTGAAGGTCTATGTATTCAGGATCATAATCCCTGACAAGTAGGAGAAGAGGATGAGGCAACTCTTTATCTCAGTGTAGTGAAGTAACTTGTCCTCCCGAGTGATCAGGACAGGTTTTGTGTGTACTAATAGGACGGCGGCCATTTTATAGGACAAAACAAACCATTATAACTTATGAAAGGTATTTGGGAATATATTTATAATAAAGTATTATTTAAGTATTTTCATTTTCTTAATTCACCAAGAACCCCTTTAAAAATGGTGCCCTCTCCAGAGCGGAGCGTCACAGCTGTAAGGTACCTCCTGCTTTTCACAGCACCAGGGCCTAATGTCTGTTACTGGTGAAAGTGCCGATCGCAGACATTTAACACCGCAGATGCCTTGGTCAAATGTGAAGTTTTTATTTTTTTCAGTATTAAAACACAAGAAAAACTATATAAAATAAAAAAAGAAAACTATATAAACGTGGCATCGTTGTAATCATATTGAATGAAGGTAACCGGTCAGTTTTACCGCATAGGAACACCGTAAAAACAAAACGCATATAACCGTGGCAGAATTGTGGTTTCTTTTTTCCAATTACACCCCATTTGAATTTTTTTTTCCGGCTTCTCACTAAAGCCCATGCAATATTAAATGGTGGCAGTTAAATGTAAAACTTGTCCCCAAAAAAACAAGTCCCCATATGGTTATGTGAATGAAAAGAAAAAAAAAGTTATGGCTCCAAGAATGCAGGGAGTAAAAAAAACAAAACGCAAAAACGGAAAATAGCTCCATCAGGAAGGAGTTGATGACTATAACTTTAGAAAGATCTCAAAGTGGTTTATAGGCAACAGGAGATTTAATTCAAGAAAAATGATCCCCCGACCCCTATATGTCAAATTCTGTTGTGGATGACCAGTTCTCTGAACCCTGAAGAACCGACTGTCTGAGCAGTTCATTTGCCCCTGGTTAAAGCTTTCTACATGAGAGACTTGCCTACCATCTTGAGAATACGGAAGGCTTCCATTTTCATGTGGGTCTTCAAGGAGATCCAAGAGAGCAGGTAAGTACTGAGGGTACAAATACAAAAGAAAGAACGAAGCAACAAAGCTGACAGGGTGAGAGTATGAACCTTAAAGAAGAACTCCCACAAAACTTTTTATTCTATGACCTGTTAGAAAGGTGCATGATATAATCTGTAGTGATTGTCATTTTCTTATCAGTGACTGTTTCTGTGAGTAAAAACCTCTCTTCTTATTGTAGCTGGGTCATGTGACCAACTCCCTGACCTCCAACTGACCCAGGACAGAAAGCCTGAAACTGCTCTATTCATTCCTATGGGAGCCTCACTTTCAGTCTCATAGGAATACATAGAGAATTAGACTTCCTGTCCACACATAAGTCTATGTGTGAGTTGGTGGGTCTAATTGCTGGTCACATGACACAGATAAGAAACTTCAGGATGATATAAGTCAAAAATTCAGACACTGGTAAGAAAATGACATTCACTACAGATTATATCATGTACATTTCTAGCAGGACATGGAATAAAATTTTTGTCGGGAGTTCTTCTTTAATCGGTAACCGGCACCGGACTGCAGATGATTTTACTGCTCAAGATTTTCTGCAGCACTCCTCAACTTGGTAAAGTTCAATCTCAAGTTTTTTTACAAGTTTGTGCTTAGGTTTAGAAGCAAAACGTTTCTCAACCAGGAGGGAGCCCTCTGGCCTTGCATATTCCCATTTTTAGCTCATTGCCATGGGCGATATTCCTTATACTAACCGGATTTGTTCACCGGTACATATACTTTATACACAAGCACTGACATCTGTTTTATGCTGCCACCTGCAGGGCGTCACTGGTGAAGCACTAAATTATTACTTCATATTTTCAATAATGTGTCTAATGGTACAATTAATAGCAATGTGGTGCCTTTCTCTGCACAAAAATGAACACAAGTTTGTGCCTTGCAGTCAGGGGTAATTTAGACCTTTTTACCATCTTACTAATGGTACGCAACACCCGGAGAGTAGCTATAGGGGGTGCAGAGGTAGCAGTCGCCACTGGGACCCAGGAGCCTTTGTGCCACATAAGAGGTGGTCAAGTTAGACCTCTGGCTGGAGAGTAGGGGTTAGATCAAGAATTTGGCATGGGGGACTGTTTAAATTTTTGCCTCATACAGCACGAAGGCTATGTGCTCCCCTGCACTGAGGAAAGAGAGGCCCAAGCTGAATTCTTGCACCAGGGCCAATGAGCCTTTAGCTATGCCCCTGGGCCGCACTGATGCAGTTTTGGAAGTCAAAAGCAGGAGTGAATTCAAACAACAGGAGAAGTTGTATCTGTCCTTTATACTTTCTCTCCTTTTACGATCCACTCCAAATTTTGGCTTCTGAAACTGCATCAGGAAACCTGACCATGGGAGCCTTACCCTAAGATGTTCAAATTGCACCCCTTCCTTATCCCCATTCAGGTGGGGATTATGAGTGAATAGAAGATGCATAAAATAGTATCGGACATTTTGCCCACATCATACCAACCATAATACCTACATAATAACACGTGGCATAGAAAAATGCAGCAGTGACATTCATTAGAGGGATCCTGTTGCCTCATAGGCAATGTACCCACATCTGCACATAAGGTCTGATGTCCAGGACCACCTCCCAGTTGATTTGGAATTAATTTTAAAGGAAGGCTTCACTTTTGCCCAGTATATTTTCCTATTGTGCAAGTAAATCATGTTTTGGGATGATACAAAATTGTCTCAGCATTTACCACTACAAAATATAGTAGTCAATTTAGAACATAGGGAAGCCGCCTCATCTATTGAGTTCAGTGACGTAAAAGCATGTGACTTATGTACAGATACAATATCACATGTAAAATGGCTGTGCAGTGCCCCAGTGGACTACTACAAAGGGTTAATTACTGCTAAAATGGTTAATTTAATATTGTGATTTGTTCATTGAGAGAGAACAAAGCAGGGAGACTCTACTCATGAAAAGAACAAGGAAGGAGGTCTTCACTCATGAACAGAACAGGGCAGGAGACCCCACCCATGAAAAGAACAAGGAAGGAGGTCTCCACTCATGAAGATAACAGAGCAGGAGACCCCACCCATGAAAAGAACAAGGAAGGAGGTCTACACTCATGAAGATAACAGAGCAGGAGACCCCACCCATGAAAAGAACCAGGAAGGAGGTCTACACTCATGAAGATAACAGAGCAGGAGACCCCACCCATGAAAAGAACAAGGAAGGAGGTCTACACTCATGAAGATAACAGAGCAGGAGACCCCACCCATGAAAAGAACAAGGAAGGAGGTCTACACTCATGAAGATAACAGAGCAGGAGACCCCACCCATGAAAAGAACCAGGAAGGAGGTCTACACTCATGAAGATAACAGAGCAGGAGACCCCACCCATGAAAAGAACAAGGCAGGGAGCGTCCACCCATGATAAGAAAAGAGTAGCAAGGCTCCACCCTTGAAGAGACGAGGCTCCACCGGTGAAGAAAGCAGGGCAGGGAAGCTCCACTCATGAAAAGAACAAGACATTGGATGGTCCATCCATGAAGAGAACAAGGCGAGGAAGCTTCACCCTTGAGAAACAAAGGGCAGGGACTGGGAGACACCACTCATTAGCCTAGCATTTTTGAAAGATCGAAGTCTGCAATGAAACAGAGGAACATCTGCTTGAGCAGCAATGTGTATAGTTCCTGTGGTTTTGTTACACTGCCCAGTTATATTGCACTTGCCCGCCCCCCCTTCCAATTAAATGTATATATGCTCACATATAGATATGCAAAATGGAAATTACAGAAAGCACTTGTTCCCGCAAAAAAACAGGCATCTTAAGGCTGCGTTGTTGCAAAAATAAAAACATTATAAATTCTGGAATGTCCGAAGTTGTCCAAAAATGGCAAACAGGAGGTTAACAAGCAACTAGAACACAATTAAACATTCTAAAATTGGTGAATTGGCCAATGTGTTCTCCTGTACTCAGTGTCACCCTAAACTGATTACTATATGAGCCATGTATAGTCCTCAAGTATCTCTAACAGCAGGGCAGTAGATATAGTGTGCACAGAGGTTGCATTCACACCTGGACCCTGGTGCCTGAGGTGTCTAGAGGTCTCTCCATCTCTCCCATATTTTAGGTGGGGACCACTTTACAGATTTTGCACTAGGACCCAGGCCATTTACATTACAACTCTTCCCAACAGGATATGTTTTCAGGTTTCCCATCATATCCCATTTGGGATATACAGTAAGTATGAGGAGTGGATCTGAAGTTGCCATAAGTGTTCTCTCGGTGGGTGAAACCACATCCACATGTGGTGGCCAATAGTGAAACCATGTGGTTTCATCACTTAAGGATACCTCAGATACAAGAACCACTGTTCTGTAGGTTTGGGGAGAACATTGAGGTCACCCAAGCCCAAAGCCAGCATTATAACTATACTATGGACAAGAATATGGATAGCATTTCCATAGTTCTCTTTTTTGCAGGGCTAAGGAAGTCCCATTGCCTGGTCCTGGTTGTCACAGCCAAAAATGAAAGCAAGATTTTGGGGATCCACATAATTGCCTCTTTTATCCTAGCAGTGGAATGAAATGAGGTCAGGCCTGTGGGAGGTAGTCCTTCATAAACAGCCCATATATCCCTGTGGTAGATCTCAAACTTATTTCCTTTCATTTCCTTGGCGGCCAACCGAGCCGTAATGGGACTTTCCTGGCCCGCAGCCAAGGGAATGTTAAGGAAATGAAATAGGCTTATGAGTCATTATAATGCTGGCGTTATGGTTTCTTAGCGGACCTCGCAATGTTCTTCCCCCAAACCTGGCAGAACCAGTGGTCTGTATCCTGGGTGGATATCCTAAGGATGAACCCACATGGCTTCTCTGTGGACTTTCAAGGACATATGAAGTTCTTTTATCCCACCGTACTAGTTAGTGCCCCTAGTTATACATGAGTGCCATAAAGTACCTAGATAAACTTCATGAGCCAAATTTCATACTTTTTCCCATGGAGCATTGCCTAAAATGAAGTCTACATATACCACTGAGGGTTTCCAGTGAGAGCTAGTACTGCCCTGAACCAGAAAATCTCATCATGCACCAACATAAAGCCGAATAGTTCTCTCATATTGACAATCGGTTTCCAGAGAGTGCCATACTGAGTGACACAAGGAATACAATCCCCATCTTGTGCCTGCTTACACTGGGCAGGAGAGTTAGACTGCCTCCTGCTGGCCATATCTGGTAATACTTGGTGGAAGGTGTAATTGGAATATTTAGCTATACAGTCGACATGCTAATGTATATTGTCAGCTTAAATGGGCACTAATTTTTCGAACAACTTCTTCTCAAAGGTCGCTTTGGTGAATCTGAACATATCCGTAAATTGCTTTGTTTAAAAATATTTATGCTATCCACCCTACGAACACTTCTGAAATCTCTGCCATTAGGGCTCTCCCTTCTAGCAATTTTGCTGTCCATTCACTATTACTAGGTGAATCCCATCCTTAGCACCATACAGGGACTGAAGGAAGTTGGTGTGTCTTTCTCCAGTGGCTGGCTCCTGAGCTCAGAGTGCATCTGCGCTTAGTGCAGAGGCCCCTTCCCCATCCCGAGCTCAGTGCCTGAACACTGCAGAATGCTCAGCATCTCACACTGCTGTTTTCTGTGTATGACATCCACAACTTCCCTCCACTACATAGTTAAGTGCATTTCTTACTCTAGTCATAACAGAATTCATTTATGAAGTGCTTGAGTGCCTCTCCATGTGTTGGTTTTAGCTTGTTTAACATCTATCACTGGACCAACTCAACTGTCATGATAATGTGTACTCTGAATCGTAGATCTGTGAGCTGTGAGCATAAACTGTCTCTTACACACCGTGTGTGCTGAAGATAGGGGCAAGGATTAGTTTAGGGCTCAGTGGCGATTGGCATTCCAGTCAAGTCATGCCCCCTCTACTCAGTAATCATCAGAACACTAAAATTTAGCTAGAGAATTGATAGCAACACACTGAGCATGCCTGACCTGACAAAGGCTCAGAACTACAGGTCGGTGTCATGGTAACTTATGAGGAACACAGTGGGTAGCAGGGGAAGAAAAGTACTTTATAACTACTAAACGGTAAATATGTGAAATTGACATTATATTAGGTAATGATTGATGATGAATTATTCTAAAACAGAAGTTAGATTTATGGTAACAGGAATACCCCTTTAATTTATGATATCCATATAGGGTACGTTCTCCGAATACTATAACTTATGTATGATATTTATATTAGGAGCTGTAATGGTATACACCTAAAATACACTGTGTATATATTTGAATACCTTTTATTTAATAACTGTAAGTTTTACATTTTATAATTTATTTTATTGCATTGTAATTGCCATGTACGCATGTATATATATATACGCCCAGTACATCCTAGTTATATATCATTACAGCCCATAATAAAAATATAATAAATTTATGATATTCAGAGACCAGAGGAAAAAAATCACACAAATTTTTCTTTTTCCCGCACAAGGCAACCTGCCGACAAACAATGATTTTATGTGCTATACAGATTATCTGATTACCCATCCTCCAAGAGTTTGGCTAGTTCGTCGGGTGATTGGAGTCACGTTTATACGGGTCAACTAAATTGTTTGTATAAATTGGCCTTTAAAACAGAGATCATGGCTGCAACTCACAAGTTGCCAAGACCTCAGAATCACAATCTTCTCTTCAGCCCAATGACTTCTCTAGTGAGGTCTCCTGCACCATACTCTTGTCCTGGGTGCACTTTATATTTGTGCTTGCACAAGCATGGTGACTGGTTCTTTCAGCTTTAGTTATTACATCCTGGCATGATCACATGTAGCTGATCCCCTGTGCAAAGCACACGCACCTTTACCCTCTGTATGATGACTCGTAGTATAATAAAGTGGTAAACTGTTATACTCTATGAAACAGTGACGTTCTCCTCTAAAGAGCCATAGAAGGAAATGCTCTGTTACTAAATAGACATACATCACATGCTAACAGATAAGCACATATTGCTAATCAACAAGACAAATTCATGGTGCCCTCTGCTGGCCACCATATGAAAGTATTCTGAAAATTTCCCAAAACGCACTGCTGGCTCCTGAATCAAAAACAGTTATTAAAAAGTCAAAAAAAAGTTGAAAATACTTTAAAGGGAGTCTGTCACCTCATTTTCATCTATATAACTAACAGCACTGTCCCACAGAAGATTGCATACACATCTCAGACATACCTAGCTATGTGCACTTTGTGTCTGTATTACATGTCACATCCCAGACATACCTATGTGCACTGTGTGTCTGTATTACATATCACATCCCAGACATACCTATGTGCACTGTGTGTCTGTATTACATGTCAAGAAAAAGCACTTTTATTCTGCAGGAAAACAGCTTCAAAGTGCCTGGCTGAAAGTGAAAGTAAAAACAGCTCTCTCTCCTGACTCGATTTCTAACAGCTATATCTTCTGATATACTGGATATAATGCTGTGATTTCAAAGGAGGTCAGAACCATTGTTCTATCTGCTACTAATCCCAAGATATGAGCAGGTAAAGCTGCCCTCCCCCCTCCAGTCTGGTTTGCAGCAGCAGCAGAGCCGGGCACTTGGGAGCTGTTTTCCTGCAGAATAAAAGTGCTTTTTCTGAACGAGGAATACACACACACACAGTGCACACAGGTATGTCTGGGATGTGACATGTAATACACACACACAGTGCACATAGATATGTCTGGGATGTGACATGTAATACAGACACACAGTGCACACAGATATGTCTGGGATGTGACATGTAATACAGACACACAGTGCACACAGGTATGTCTGGGATATGACATGTAATACAGACACACAGTGCACACAGGTATGTCTGGGATGTGACATGTAATACACACCACAGTGCACACAGGTATGTCTGGGATGTGATATGTAATACACACACAGTGCACACAGGTATGTCTGGGATGTGACATGTAATACAGACACACAGTACACACAGGTATGTCTGGGATGTGACATGTAATACACACACACAGTGCACACAGATATGTCTGGGATGTGACATGTAATACAGACACACAGTGCACACAGATATGTCTGGGATGTGACATGTAATACAGACACACAGTGCACACAGGTATGTCTGGGATATGACATGTAATACAGACACACAGTGCACACAGGTATGTCTGGGATGTGATATGTAATACACACACAGTGCACACAGGTATGTCTGGGATGTGACATGTAATACACACACACAGTGCACACAGATATGTCTGGGATGTGACATGTAATACAGACACACAGTGCACACAGGTATGTCTGGGATGTGACATGTAATACACACACAGTGCACACAGATATGTCTGAGATGTGTATGCAATCGTCTGTGGGGCACTGCTGTTAGCTATATAGGTGAAAATGAGGTGACAGACTCCCTTTAATTTACTCATGATGTAGATTTACATAATACAAGTCACCAGGCAGTATATAAAGGGGAGGAGGAGCATAATAATAGAGACCTCACATTGAACCAGCACTTAGTACAGATCCAAGATCAGACTTCTGTCAAGTTCCTAGGGAGTTAAACATCTGGGATCAGAGGTATCAGATCTACTGTAGTAAATCAATTCACCAATACATCAAAATAGCCAGCAAATCATAAAAAGATTCACAGATTGGTGGAACTTAAAGCAGAGTTGAAGTACAATTCATCAATATGTCTATGGGGATGCTCTGTGAGTTTGAGACACAAGGATGCAAGTTGAATGGAGCATGAAAAAATTCCACCTCATCGTGTAACTAGTTCAGGAGAAAAGTGTATGTAGGGGTGGTGCTTGGGCACACACAGTGTTAAGTGTAGTGACACAGTGGTGGCTTAGGCTAAGAAGGGTTAATGGTAGAGCAGATTTTGAAATTTGCTGGGCTCCTTGGAGATGAGCACTCTATAATGTGATAGCAAAGGAGGCAATATGGACAGTCACAATACATTAGTAAGTGCCTTGTATTAACTTCCTTTACATGATAAATGCCACTTGCTGAAGTGAGACAACCCCTTTAAGGCTACTTTAATATTTTCCGGTATTAAGATCCGTCATAGGGTCTCAATACTGTAAAAAAAAAAACGCTTCATTTTGTCCCCATTCATTGTCAATGGGGACAAAAGGCATTACGTTCCATTCTCATACCGGAGAGAAGCATGCTGCGGTTTGCTTTTAGTCCTGGGAGCAAGACGGATCTGTCATGACCCACAATGCAAGTCAATGGGGACAGATCCGTTTTCTCTGAGACAATCTGATACAATAAAAAACGGATCCCTCCCCTGTTGACTTTCAATGGAGTTCACAACGGATCCGTCTTGTCTATGTTAAAGATAATACATCTTTAACATAGACAACATCTTTATAGAAATAAACATAAAAGCCATAAAAGGCCTCCACAGAATATTTCTTCAACTTACTGGTTTCATTTCAGACAACCGTATCCATTCATAACAGATGCAGACGGTTGTATTATCAGTAACGGAAGCGTTTTTGCTGAACTCTGCCAGATCCAACAAAAATGCTAGTGTGAAAGTAGCCTAAGGAAAAAACGCCCCCCTTCGGCTCTCTTTTTTATGTTGGATATTTGTCATAAAAATGAGTCTGTCGTGTTTGCATTTGTTCTAGTTTTTATCACAGTTTCATCTGGTTTGGCCTCCATTTAGTTTGTCCTTCCTGCTGATGTCTGCTCTATTACAAGCACATTATCCCTGTTGTTGTACGCATAGTATAAGTCGCGTATTCGGGTCTTTATATTGCCATATGAATAAAGTTCTCTCCAATGACTCATACATGTAGCATTATAGCAATAAACATAAAAGCCATAAAAGGCCTCCACAGAATATTTCTTCAACTTACTGGTGACATTTCAGACAATGCACCAGATGCCGTGCATATAAAGCCTCTACATTGTACAACCCGGTTTGATGAATCACCAAGCCCTGATGTCTAACCTGTGTCCTCATCGTGTAGCTGATTCATTCCATTGACTTTGACAGGGATATAAAAGAAAAAAGGAATATATTTTCAAAAAATCACCCTAGATACATAAAAACATCAAAGTGACGTGATCACCAACTCCATTAAAGGGAAAAAAATATAAAAATCTGTGACATCCTATGTACAAGAGATATGTATGCATTCCTAGTTGTACTTGGTTTTCTTCTCTCTCTGACCATTAGGAACCCAAGTTCTTGATTCCCATATGTCATGGCCGCAAGTATTTGCCCTTTTATGCAAAAGTGTTCTAAAATGTTCTCATGAAGATTACAACATTTGTGGTCCAGGAGATGGGAGAATAAACAGGATTTTTATGCAATATAGAAAAATATAAATGCCTTATTTATTGTATATTCCACAGTGCACCAAGCTGCCCCAAATGGGGCTCATAATCTAAGGTCCCGTTGGAGGAAACCCATGGAGAACATGCAAACTCCATGCAGATGTTGTCCTTGGTCAGATTTGAACCCAACGTTGCAAGGCACCAGTGCTAACCACTGAGCCACTGAGCTATCCACAGTTCTCAACTTGTGGCCCCTGGCTGCCCTCCATGTTCTAGGTGGTCTGATTTGGGTGTACTATTAAAGAGGTTCTCCTCTGATTGGTGGACCTCTGCTGATCCTGAAAACGTGGGTGTCATGGAAGTTTCTGCAGCAGAGATGTCACCCTCCGTTTCTGAACATACCATAAACTATAATGGAGAGTGACTGTGTGACCACCCGTCCTCTGCTAATGTAGACACCAGACATTCAATGGGAACGGAACTAGGGATGTAGACAGCAGACGGTGTGCTGCCTGCATCTTTTCAAGCCACATTGAAAATAATGGCTCCATACCCGTTCCGCAAAATTGTGGAACAGATGCGGACCCAGAAATATGGTTGTGTGAATGGGCCCTAAACTGAACAGCGTGCAGCTAGCATAGTCCACTGTCTGCAAGGAGTCCAGTGATATGTGCTGATTGACAGGTTTCTCCCTATTACTGAGTATCTGGAAGGTGGGGTGAGCCCACTAATCATTGGAGTTCTTGCATCCAGTGAACCCCAGAGACAAAACACAATTATACTTTCCTGACAATGATAATGAGGTTAAGTACTGTAAGTTTTTAAGTAATGAAAATCAAGTTTACATTTTAGATCCATAAAAATGTGATATTTAGTCAAAGGATTTTTCCACTTATCTTAGTGAATTTCTAAATGTTTCATTAGAAACATCTAAACTCTGGCTCTGGTCTTCTCAGAGTGGCACCATGGCTTTCTCTGCATGTGGCGCAGTAGCACATGGTTTGTGCAGTCTCTAACAGGCGCTGTGGTATCACTGACGTCTCAAACACTGCACACATTTTTATCAATCCCACCATGCCCCTCCATGCAACACACAGTATTGGGCACAGTTTCTCACGCAGGGTCACTTACAGACTGTAGGTTGGCTGGTCATCGTTACAGGCCTCATTCTTGTACAGTGCCATGGCTGCTTCTTATGGGGCGCCATTTGTTCACAGTACGTTTTGTGACACAAAATGCATTTTGTATAGACAAAATCCATTTTTTTTAGAATTCTCTCACAAAATGACATTTTGTGCAACAAATTGAATTCTGTGTGACAAAATGACATTCTGTGTGACAACTTGAATTATGTGCAACAATACGGCATTCTGTGTGACAAAATGTCTTTCTGTGCCACAATATTAATCATGTGTCACAAAATGAGATTCTGTGTGATAAAATGACATTTTATGTCACAAAATAAAATTATGTGCCAAAATGCAACATGGCACCTGAAAATTATCTCATAAACTCTGCCCTCCGAAATTCATATGGCGCTCTTTCCATTCTGAGCTCTGCTGTATGTCCATACAGCAGTTTACAACCACATGTTGGGTGTTTCTGTAAAATGCAGAATCAGGGTAATAGATAATGAGTTTTGTTTGGCTGTCAACCCTTCTATGTTATGGTAAAAATAGATTAAAACGGAAAATCTTCCAAAAAGAAAGTGAAATTTTGAAATTTACCATCTATTTTCCTTCATTTCCTGTGGAACACCTAAAGGGTTAACAAGGTTTGTTAAATCAGTTTTGCGTAACTTGAGAGGTGCAGTTTCTAAAATGGGGACATTTATGGGTTGTTTCTATTATGTAAGCCCCAGAGAGTAACTTCATACCTGAATTGGTCCTTTAAAAAGTGTGTTTTGTAAATTTTCTTAAAATTTGAAAAATTACATCTAAAATTCTAAACCTTCTAACGTCCTAAAAAATAAACATTTACATTAAAAATTTACATTTACAAAATTAGGCCAACATAAAGTAGACCTGTGGGAAATGTAAAATAATAACAATTTCATGAGGTATCACTATCTTAAAAGCAAAGAAATACAAATTTAGAAAACTGTGAATTCCTCCTAATTTTTGTAAATTTTACATTTTTTCTTTTATAAATAAAGGTAAAATATATGGACTCAAATTTACCACTGTAATGATGGACACTATGTCACAAGAAAAAAATCTTAGAATGGCATGGATAAGTAAAAGCGTTCCAAAATTATAACCAAATAAATTGATAGATGTCAGGTTTGCAAAAAATGGCCTAGGCAGGAAGGTGAAAACTGGCCCAGAGCTGAAGGAGTTAAGCTATACTGTTTTGTCTCACATTGCTTGAAAGACTTCAGAGTTGAAATGGCGCTATGTATGCTGCCTGATTATTAAATAAACAATTATTGCTTGAATTGAACGAGTGCTGCGGATTCTCTACGGATGGGTATGCAGCATCCTGCTCCTAGAATATAAATGCAAAGGTATATTGTCATTATGTCATGTATGCATTCACTGGGTATTTCTGTAAGCACATGATAATTATAGGCCATATCTCATAGCCACCACTAGATGGGGCTGGTGTCACCATCTATATAAGGAGAGGAGTGAGTCAGCATAGGTAGTTCAGTGTGTTAATCCAGTCTAAACCATTTCAGTCAGAGACAGCGCAGTGTTAGAGGAAGCACAAAGATATGAAGCCTGCACCCTAGCCACCCCTGGATCCAGTTACCAGCCAGGAGGATGCCTAAAGGAGAAAGGAACAACTACCAGAAGCAGGCTAGATGTAACAGATAAGTGCGGTGAAAGGCCAGTAAAGGTAATGTGTCTAAAAAGACTTATGGACTCTACGGCCTCCATGTTCAGGAGTTGCCTTCGGTGCCCGAGCATACCAAATTACAGTTTGGCCGACTGTGAGAATCCCCACATACCAAGGTGGATCCTGTGGAAGTATCCTGTAAGTACAGCAACATGTTCAAAGAAAGGAGCAGAGCAGCTTGCCTGCCAATAAGGAAGACCCGCCCTGTTGGTTGCCAGAAGTAAAGGCTACACCCAGTGCAAGATAAGGGAGATTGTTTAAAGCATCTAAAAAGACACTGGTTTGGCCTATAGTTATCTGTGCTGCTGTGGGACCTGTACCATCTGAGAAGATTGTATTTTTGTGTAACATCAGCCGGTCCATAACAAGGTGCTGGTGTCACGTTAACCGAACTCTACCGTCGCACCGTAAAAACATCAACATTAAGGGTACCACAACCGCCATCAGGTAGAAGAACCCTAGAACCAGAATGTGCTCCAAAGGGAAGAACCGGTGCGCCCTTCTTATCACTGCACACTAGCCCAGGGAGCTCCTGAAAACTGTGAGTACGACTACTGCACCCATCTGGCCACCCACACTGAACTAAGGCTATATTATTAAGTGCCATATAATCATCTCACAAACACATTGGTCAACAGAAAGTGGCCAACCCATTTAATGAAAACCTGATCCAGAGTGCTCTGGACCTCAGACTGGGCCGAAAGTTCACCTTCCAACAAGACAATGGACCTAAGTACATAGCCAAGTCAACACAGGAGTGGCTTACGGACATCTCTGTGAATGTCCTTGAGTGGCTCAGCCATAGCCCAGACTTAAACCCAATCAAGCATCTCTCTAGAGACCTGAAAATGGCTGTCGACCAACGATCCCCATCCATCCTGATAGAGCTTAAGAGGATCTGCAGAGAAGAATGGCAGAAAATCCCCAAATGCAGGTGTGCAAACCTTGTGGCATCATCCCCAAGAAGACTGGAGGCTGTAATCACTGCCAAAGGGGCTTCAACTAAGTCCTGAGTAAAGGGTCTGAATTCTTATGTCAATGCAAGATTTTAGTTTTATCTTTTCAATAGATTAGCAAAGATGGATAGGATATCTTTGCGAGTGATCTTTAAATCCTAGAAATGCCTCTACAATGCACTCAAAGACATTTTGCCCAGTTGACAGACTTCGAGAGGAGAGGCATCACTGGACTGAGAACACAGGGTGGTCGTTTCAATGAATTGCTAGCCATCTAGGCCATTCTAAACAAGCTGTGAAGAGGTGTTAGAAGCAGTGGTTACATGAGAGCATTCACACACAGCAGGCTCCGGACAGCCCAGACAGACAGTAGAGGATTGTTTTCTCTGCTGACAAGAAACTCCCACAGTTTCGTTGTCCACCATCCAGACACAGGTGGCACCATCCTTACACATTTCTGTCTTTGACTGAACCACTTCCAGGCTCTTAGCATAAGGAAATTTGGCTTCATGGTACTCATTATGTGTCCATTGTCAGAGAGCCACTGTCTTCCGTTTGCAGTGGTGTCGTGAACAAGAAACCTGGACTGCTACAGACTGGAACCGTATCATCTTTAGCAATGCATCCAAATTCTGTTTGGGATCCAACTATGGTCAAGTTGGCGTGTGGAGGCCTCATGGTCAACACTTCAATCCTGCTAGTGAGATGAACTGGGGAGCCATTGCATACAACAGTCGGTCACCCCTAGTAGTGACACGAGGGACACTAACAGCTCAGGAAGATGCGCAGGGCATCCTGGGGTCACATGTTTTCTCTTTCATGGCAAGGGTTTCTCAGGAATGTCTCCAGCAGACTGCAACACTTCTTTGCCCTGTCTGATAACCAGATTTATCACTCATCATTTGAGCATTTATAGGACCAGCTGGGCTGCTAGCTTCACCAATCTTAGAGTGTGTAGGATCTACAGGCCCAGCTGCAACATCTGTGGGCAAATGAGCTGCAGGATAACATGCAGAACCTTTATGCCTCTATGCCCAACCATATATCATCTTGTATCCAGGCTATAGGTCATATCATATCTTTTATCCAGGATAGAGGCCATATCTCATCTTGTATCCAGACTAGAGGCTGTATCTCATCTTGTATCCAGGCTAGAGGCCATATCTCATCTTGTATCCAGGCTAGAGGCTGTATCTCATCTTGTATCCAGGCTAGAGGCTGTATCTCATCTTGTATCCAGGCTAGAGGCCATATCTCATCTTGTATCCAGGCTACAGGCTGTATCTCATCTTGTATCCAGGCTAGAGGCCATATCTCATCTTGTATCAAGGATAGAGGCCGTATCTCATCTTGTATCCAGGCTAGAGGCCACATCTCATCTTATATCAAGGATAGAGGCAGTATCTCATCTTGTATCCAGGCTAGAGGCCATATCTCATCTTGTATCAAGGATAGAGGCTGTATCTCATCTTGTATCCAGGCTAGAGGCCGTATCTCATCTTGTATCCAGGCTAGAGGCCATATCTCATCTTGTATCAAGGATAGAGGCTGTATCTCATCTTGTATCCAGGCTAGAGGCTGTATCTCATCTTGTATCCAGGCTAGAGGCCACATCTCATCTTGTATCAAGGATAGAGGCCGTATCTCATCTTGTGTCCAGGCTAGAGTCCTCATCTCATCTTGTATCCAGGCTAGAGGCCGTATCTCATCTTGTGTCCAGGCTAGAGTCCTCATCTCATCTTGTATCCAGGCTAGAGGCCACATCTCATCTTGTATTCAGGCTAGAGGTTGTATCTCATCTTGTATTCAGGCTAGAGTCTGTATCTCATCTTGTATCCAGGCTAGAGGCCGTATCTCATCTTCTATCCTCACCGAGGCAGTCCAACAGGGTCCTAGAGCCTCATTAGTAAGTTTTCCCCCTTTCTCCTCTCCTCTAATATTGTAATCTCTTCCATATATCATCATTAAATTCACACGTAGAAAGTTTCATTCCAACATCTCCTCGATGCAGGATTCTTTTTTTTTTTGTCAATGAGTGTACCTGCTTTGCCATAGAAAGGCAACACACTTCTTTTACAGAGGATCTCTCCTCTGACAATGATGTAACAGAATAGAATTAACATCGAAACTCCATTAAGATCCTTCTGTAGTTAAACAAATAGCAACAAAAGCAGTGACAACAAATCATCGGGAGAATACATTATATTATAGCCTGGTCAGACGACAGTAAAATCCTGTACATGGGGTGCATGAAGACAAATAATCTGCGTTTGGTCCCTCACAATTAGATTTGCAGTTAGGAAATGAGTGAAGCAATGTTTCTGGCAGTCAGACATTCATTTGACGTGACTTCCTCGATGCACCCTGTGAATCTGGGATCCATCATGGCTAGTGACATGGTATATGTGACTGCCCTTGGGTCCCTGCCAGAGTCCAACAGAGAGACATTTACTAACAACACTTAACACCCAAAGCAACCATAAAGATGCACACGCATGCAGTACTAACATATAGGCACTAGAGGGCGATATACACCAGTCACACGGCGGCAAGACCTCTGAAAAGGGCAAGAGTGCAATCAGCAATTAGGAAGCATTCATTTGGAATCAGGACATGAAATAGCAGTATCATATATTCATTGTCCTTAGGTTACAATAGGTAATTGCCCAGTTGGCACCAGAGCCGTGGCACCGATAGGTCTGGTAACTGCAGCTGGAATTTCCACATGGAAGATGAATATTATCTAGTGCAAACACATGGGCTGCAATGTGACTGAGGCACCAGGAAGACGATGAAGAGGGCAATTACCTGCCTGTGAAATATTATTTTACTTTAGTTTATGCCGACCTATTGTCACTTGAAACCATACTTCTCATGTCCAGGGTCACTGGCTGTTTATAAGACACATGGACGCACAGAATTTCAGATTCTCATCTGGTTTAATACCAGGTTTCATCTTGTGCAGGCGAATCGGTGGCCATGGGTGTTGTAATTTGGGAGGGCTCGTTGTCACATGGTGACATAAGTCACATATTCTTACCCAAAATCCAAACACTAAAAACTCAAACTCCATTTGTGGATAAATCAGGCCGCGTTGCTTTATTCGGGGTTAAGACCACAATAAATAATTAAATATTAATAAATCATACTATATATTAACCAGTTTAGAACCATAAAACTCATCCATAAATACAGACCGAAAGTCCACTTAGCATTATCTGGGCGACAAATCCCCTCAAACAAAGCAACGCAAGGTGGGGAGGTCGGAGCGCTGGTCCCTGGTCCTCTTCACTGAAATGACCGCAGCATCAACACCAATTTTTCAACTGTTAATTTTCCCACTGTATCTCCATCAGCCAACCCTGAATCCAAATTCTTCCCACTGCTGACCCAATGGACCAATTCATTTGGACCAGATCAAACTGGGCACCTTTTATGGTAAGCCCTGTGAAACTGGAGAAAAGAGTGGGAAGGCGGACAGAACGAAAGACACCGTACACACAAATAACATGTCCACCCCCCCCCCATAATACATTAATAGTGCCATGTGTCCCTCAAGCTCTCTGCTCTGGGGAGCCCCTTGGCATGGTGGCCCAAGTCACATAGTCATTATCCAACCTTAAATAAATACACACACACACACACACCTTCTATGTAGAAATATATGGCCGCAATGTTTATTAAGGATAACCATATAATAAATACATAAATTAGCATAACACATTAGCATAATAAATGATAGTTAGCATAAATGAATTAAAATTAATCCAAAATAAATAATCTATTTAACTCCAGAAAACCATAACACTCCCACTAATAAACATTGCGACAGACAAAATTAATGGAGGGCGGGTGGGGCGCTGATCCAGGTCTTCTTTCTTCTTACAGGCACGGACCCCAGAGGAGCACTCCAATATGAAGAGGAATTTTCCCGCCTTTACCTCCTGGACCAAACAAGAACAGAGAATCTTCCCGCCTCAGAACTAGACAGAACCAGAAATGACCACTTGTGCCCAGGGGCGGTCTTGGCATTTCTGGGGCCCTAAGCGAAGTTATGTCCGGGCCCCCCCCCCCCCCAATGACGCGTCACGCCCCTGATGACACGCCCTCTGATGACACGCCCCCTCCCCAATGACACCCCCCACACACACACACACACATCAAAGACTTTTTTAACAATAAAATACTGTCAAACGATTAACAATTAACTCACTGTTAAACAATGAAAGAATGTGTTTTTTCCACACTTATCATATATCACTCTCCTATCTGTTATTCACACACACACTTGTCATATATGATTCTTCTGTTTGCCTCTGTGTCTCCTGTTTTATTTTTCTCTGTCCCTTCTTTATCACTGTCTTCCCTGCCGGCGCGCACTATGACCTGACGTCTGGTCATAGTGTGCACCGGCAGGCAAGGCAGTGGAGCGGGGAGCCTGAGGACAGCGGCAGCCAGAACAGGTAAGTATGCTTTTTTTAAGTGGCTGGGTGGGCTGATCTGAGGTCTGAGGGGAGCCACAAGACGCTTGGTCTGAGGGGGGCACAACCCTGGTCTGAGGGGGGCACAAGACGTTGACCTGAGGTCTGAGGGGGGCACATGGGGGCACATTGTGTTGATCTGAGGTCTGATGGGGGCACATGGGGGCACATTGTGTTGATCTGAGGTCTGATGGGGGCACATTGTGTTGATCTGAGGTCTGATGGGGGTACAAGACGCTGATCTGAGGTCTGATGGGGGCACAATGTGTTGATCTGAGGTCTGATGGGGGGCACAAGACGCTGATCTGAGGTCTGACTGGGGTACAAGACCTGATCTGAGGTCTGATGGGGGCACAATGTGTTGATCTGAGGATTATTATCCCTGTACGGTGACATCACTGTGTTTATTATCCCTGTACGGTGACATCACTGTGTTTATTATCTCTGTACGGTGACATCTCTGTGTTTATTATCCCTGTACAGTGACATCGCTGTGTGTATTATCCCACTGCAGGAAGAGGTAAATGGTCTGTGTTTGTGTGTTTGTTTTCTATTTTTCAGGGTCGTGAATGCAGAGGACTACGTCGGACCAGCTATTTTTTTTTTTTTTTTTTTTTAATAAAATGGTCAAACAGGGGTCTGGGGGAGTGTTTATTTCAATAAAATGTTTTATACTGGTGTGTGTGCATTTTTTTTACAATACTACCGTTTTAGTAATTACGGCTATCTACAGACGGCCCTGATTACTAATACTGGGCTTAGTACTTGCCGGAATGGCAGGCCAGCACTAACCCCAACATCTATTACCTCGGCACCCACCGCCACCAGGGGTGCCGGGAAGAGCCGGGTACCCGCAGGACCGGACCTTCAAAATTGAGGGTCTGGCTCTGGGGCGGCTGCAGGCTGGTACCATTAGGCTGGGAAGGGCCAATAACCGTGTCCCTTCCCACCCTGGTAGTGCCAGGCTGCCGCTGCTGGTTGTATCTGGCTGGCAAAGGAAAAAAGGGGGGACCCCACTCCATTTTTTTACAAAAATAATTAAATAATTAAAAAAAATGGCGTGGGGTCCCCCCTTTTTTCCTTCGCCAGCCAGATACAACCAGCAGCGGCAGCCTGGCACTACCAGGGTGGGAAGGGACACGGTTATTGGCCCTTCCCAGCCTAATGGTACCAGCCTGCAGCCGCCCCAGAGCCAGACCCTCAATTTGAAGGTCCGGTCCTGCGGTACCCGGCTCTTCCCGGCACCCCTGGTGGCGGTGGGTGCCGAGGTAATAGATGTTGGGGTTAGTGCTGGCCTGCCATACCGGCAAGCACTAAGCCCAGTATTAGTAATCAGGGCAGTCTGTAGATAGCCGTAATTACTAAAACTGTAGTATTGTAAAAAAAATACACACACACCAGTATAAAACATTTTATTGAAATAAACACTCCCCCAGACCCCTGTTTGACCATTTTATTAAAAAAAAAAAAAAAGCTGGTCCGACGTAGTCCACCGAATCCGACGTAGTCCTCTGCATTCACGACCCTGAAAAATAGAAAACAAACACACAAACACAGACCACTTACCTCTTCCTGCAGTGGGATAATACACACAGCGATGTCACTGTACAGGGATAATAAACACAGTGATGTCACCGTACAGGGATAATAAACACAGTGATGTCACCGTACAGGGATAATAAACACAGTGATGTCACCGTACAGGGATAATAAACACAGTGATGTCACCGTACAGGGATAATAAACACAGTGATGTCACAGTACAGAGATAATAAACACAGTGATGTCACAGTACAGGGATAATAAACACAGTGATGTCACCGTACAGGGATAATAAACACAGTGATGTCACCGTACAGGGATAATAAACACAGTGATGTCACAGTACAGAGATAATAAACACAGTGATGTCACAGTACAGAGATAATAAACACAGTGATGTCACCGTACAGGGATAATAAACACAGTGATGTCACTGTACAGGGATAATAATCCTCAGATCAACACATTGTGCCCCCGTCAGACCTCCCGCCCACACATAGTCATCAACGTCTGATGTTGTATGACGCCAGGTCCCAGGGCATGTTGGGAAGAATAAGGTGGTCCTTCTCCTGTGGACTCCATATCAACCAGCGACGCACCCTGCCAAGAAAGGTAAGTATTACAGTTCGGGGGGGGGGGGCAAGGGAGGGATGATGGCACTGGGAAACATGGGAGGGAGGGGCTGATGGCACTGGGGGACATGGGAGGGAGGGGCTGATGGCACTGGGGGACATGGGAGGGAGGGGCTTATGGCACTGGGGGACATGGGACGGTCACGGAGGGGCTGATGGCACTCGGGAACATGGGATGGAGGGGCTGATGATGGCACTGGGGGATATGGGATGGAGGGACTGATGGCGTGGGGAACATGGGACAGAGGGGCTGATGGCACTGGGGAACATGGGACAGAGGGGCTGATGGCACTGGGGAACATGGGACGGAGGGGCTGATGGCACTGGGGAACATGGGACGGAGGGGCTGATGGCGCTGGGGGATATGGGATGGAGGGGCTGATGGCACTGGGGGATATGAGATGGAGGGGCTGATGGCACTGGGGCGTCTGGGGGACATTGGATGGAAGTGCTGATAGCTCTGGATGACATGGGATGCAGGGGCTGATGGCGCTGGGGAAGGGGGGACACTGTGTATGCTGCTGCAGTGCAGTGCTGATTACAGGTTCAGTGTGTACAGTACAGTCTGGAGTAGTCGAGCACCTGTGAGCACTGTGACTGTTCCAGTCAGACTCCATTCCCCTTGTGCCCCACATTTCACTCCCAGCAGCCCCTGCCTCAGCCTCACCTGCACAGTTGCACTTCTGTGGCAGTTGCTCTCGCTCCTCCTGGACTCTCTATGACTGCTGCCGCTCTGGCCCGCCCGCCCCCTGCTGTTCTAATGGTTTGGGGAAACAAGTGAAGGGCCGGATATAGCGGCGGACGTCACGGGTGCAGCATCTTGACACGGTCCGGCGGAGCCGCGGAGTCAGAGGCGTAGGTAGAGGTTCAGCACAGGGGGGGCGAAACATTCTTGAGTGGGCCCCCCACTTAGTGGCTTCCCAAACGCACGTTTCTAACTTCACAGACACATACTACTTGTTGTGGTTATAATATTGTATTAGAAAGATGACTGTATAAACTGGCAAGATCATCTATGTTGTTAAGTACAGTACAACAGACTTTCTACATACCCTACTCTAAATACTCTACCACATAATGCAGTAAAATATAGGAGTAATAGGAGTAAAAAACAAGGAAACCTGTCCCCAGTTTTTACATCACTAAACTAACAGTCCCCCTGCCCCCATCAGACCTCAGATAAGCTTAATGTGTCCCCATCAGACCTCTGATCAGCGTATTGTGCCCCGATCAGACCACAGATCATCAGAATGTGCCCCTATCAGACCTCAGATCAGAATGTGCCCCGATCAGACCTCAGATCATCAGAATGTGCCCCCATCAGACCTCAGATCATCAGAATGTGCCCCCATCAGACCTCAGATCATCAGAATGTACCCCCATCTGAGCTCAGATCAGCAAAATATGCCCCCATCAGAGCTCAGATCAGCATATTGTACCCCAATCAGACCTCAGATCATCAGAACGTGCCCCGATCAGACCTCAGATCATCAGAACGTGCCCCGATCAGACCTCAGATCATCAGAACTTGCCCCCATCAGACCTCAGATCATCAGAACTTGCCCCCATCAGACCTCAGATCATCAGAATGTGCCCCCATCAGACCTCAGATCAGCGTATTGTGCCCCCATCAGACCTCAGATCAGCAAAATGTGCCCCCATCAGAGCTCAGATCAGCGTATTGTGCCCCCATCAGACCTCAGATCATCCCACTGTGCCCCCATGAGACCTCAGATCAGCGTAATGTGCCCCCATGAGACCTCAGATCAGCGTAATGTGCCCCCATCAGAGCTCAGATCAGCGTATTGTGCCCCCATCAGACCTCAGATCATCCCACTGTGCCCCCATGAGACCTCAGATCAGCGTAATGTGCCCCCATGAGACCTCAGATCAGCGTAATGTGCCCCCATGAGATTTCAGATCAGCGTAATGTGCCCCCATGAGACCTCAGATCAGCGTAATGTGCCCCCATGAGACCTCAGATCAGCGTAATGCGCCCCCATGAGACCTCAGATCAGCGTAATGTGCCCCCATGAGACCTCAGATCAGGGTAATGTGCCCCCATGAGACCTCAGATCAGCGTAATGTGCCCCCATGAGACCTCAGATCAGCAGAATGTGCCCCCATGAGACCTCAGACCAGCGTAATGTGCCCCCATCAGACCTCAGAGCAGCGTATTGTGCCCCCATCAGACCTCAGAGCAGCATATTGTGCCCCATCAGACCTCAGAGCTGCTCATGGGGCCCCAGCAAACCTCAGATCAGCGTATTGTTCCGCCATCAGACCCCAGATCAGCGTATTGTGCCCCCATCAGACCTCAGATCAGCAAAATGTGCCCCCATCAGACCTCAGATCAGCTTAATGTACCCCCATCAGAGCTCAGATCAGCGTATTGTGCCCCCATCAGACCTCAGATCATCCCACTGTGCCCCCATGAGACCTCATCAGCGTAATGTGCCCCCATGAGACTCAGATCAGGGTAATGTGCCCCCATCAGACCTCAGAGCAGCATATTGTGCCCCATCAGACCTCAGAGCTGCTCATGGGGCCCCCATCAAACCTCAGATCAGCTTATTGTGCCGCCATCAGACCTCAGATCATCCCACCCAGCCACATAAGAGTAAAATAAAAAAGCTTTCTTACCTGTCCTGCGGCTGCCCTCCGGTCCGGCGCTCCACTCTCTTCCCTGGCTGGCGCGCACTATGACCTGACGCTGCGCTCACTTGTATTGGCCATCCCTGCTGGGCCGGAGCCGTCGCTCCCCCTGCCCCCCCGGTAGCTACGCCTCTGTGCGGAGTCCATGTAAGTGCGCCGCGCGGGCCCGCGGCATGTTGATGTATTAGGAGGGCGGGCGGTCTTGGGCACAACAGCGGAGCGTGGGGGCCCCCTTAGACGTCGGGGGCCCCACGCAAATGAATAGGATGCGTGGTGCCCAAGACCGCCCCTGCTTGTGCCAAGCACAGTTGACCTCAAGATGACCAGGATGGTAAGTACCACTGAAACACAAAAAGGGGGGAACACACAAAACGGGTGGAAACACAAGACCGGCCATATAGAACACATAGCCATATGGAGCGAACCATTGCACCTTCACTAGAATGACAGTGACTAGGCCACCATGTGTCCCCCAAGCTATTTGCTATGGGGGGCCCTTGGCATTCTTGTTTATTACGAGGCACGTGATGGACTTACCAGTATCTGGAAGGGGACAATTTACAATGACTTGGGCCACTGGACTCCATGAGCATACTTAGACAAGGGAAGCCAGGAACTCAGACTCTAACCTATGAGATATCAACACTAGATGAAGAAAAAACAAATTAGGGATCTGACAAGGAGCTTTGAGAGAAGGGGACTATTATGAGCCCATTTTCCTCACCAACAAAGCTGCAAAGGAGCCCATATACTGATCTTGCGGAGTGTCCCCTGCAGATTTAGATCTTTGGTCACTTTGCAGAGTATAAAGACCACAATAAACATTAGACAACTAGCGAGACCTATCGTTTTGAGCAGGACCAGCCAAGAATATAATGTGTTTGAGGAGCTCCCTATCTTCTCCTACAGCTGAGGTTCTAGTATTGCAGATCTGAAAAGTCCATGGGATTTGCTCTAAATGTCGATGGGCAGGGGCATAACTAGAAAATGCTGTGCTTCATAGCAAATTTTTGAGTGTCAATGTAAACTACTTTCCCCCACAACCGTCCCTCTGATGGCTAGTTAAGAGCGCCAACACTCACCATACAACCCTTTACTCACTCAGTATCTCCTTAGTGTGCCAACACAGTAGAATGCTCTGTCACTGCCCCACAGATTAGTTATGTCGCCACACAGTAGTGCTCCCCTTTAATGCCCTCACTGGAACTTGGATGGGTGGAAAGCATGCTTTAAATGCCCCCTCCTGTTACAGAGTCTGCAATAACCCCTATCGCTCGCTGTGACTCCATCTCTCGGACTCTCCCTGAAAGAATCAGCACCATTTCTTTATCATTAGCAATTTGTCACTATAATACTGTATAGATTTATGTCCCAAAGGTGTCTATGCACTAAAATAACGAATTAATGACCCAATGCTAATGGATATAAAAGAGACGAGATGCAGATTTATGTTTAACAGATGACTGGCCATTTTATAGGGTGTGTTTTGTAAGCCATAAACATAGGGAGGAGAGCGTGGCACACCCCATCAGTCCTGACCTCTTCCTCTGTCCTCCATGACCGCTCTTTTACCTGTCTGCCCCTATACAGGGGTGCACCACCAATGAGGCCATGTGAGGTGATCGCCTCGGGAAACACCAGGTAGGGGCAAGAGGATGGCAGCGGAAGGGCCATGGGCAATGAGAGCTTTCATCGTGGTAAAGGGGTTAGGTTAAGAATTTTGCATTGTGGGGGGGGTGGGGGGTTACTGTTTCAGTTTTCTTCTCAGGCAGCAGAAAGGCTAGGGCACCCCTGCCCCGTACCACCACACACAGGTCACTGAGCCTGGCGAAGAGGAGAACAGCGGTCCAGTGCATAGTGGGACTGCGGGACACAGCCCGAAAGTCTGGACAGCCCCACTGAATCCAGGACAGTTGGGATCTATGCAGACATCCATTATGGCTAGTGTGCACACAGAGTAATCATTATTACTGTGTGTACTGGCAGGTAATGCCCGGGACCCGTAGCAGCTGTAATAGTAGGTTCAACGCTCCTGTCGGTGGACTTGGTGGAAGATTAGTTTTCCTTTTTGTAATTCATTTCTTCTATGTATGTATCTGACAGTCTCCATAGAAGTCAATAGAGAGTGATAAATATCCATGTGAGCACGCTCACATGAACTAGATTGGGATATGTATAAACAGATAAGCATGCTTACATGGACTCAAATGGTAGATGTTGAAAGAGCTGAGCATGCTCACATGGACTCAAATGTTAGATATTGAAAAGCTGAGCATGCTCACATAGACTACAGCAGGGTGGTAAAACACCTGAGTACGCTCAAACTGACTCAGACTAGGTATGCCAAAATAGTGAGAATGCTCACATGGACTCTTCATAGACTCGCGAACATGCAGAACGAATGCTGCCATCTATTGTCCCTTTACTCTAGCCTTGGCACAGTAGAGAGGAGTATAGCCTGAAAGTTGAGGGTCTCAGTAGTCAGATCCCCACCAATATAGGATTTATGCTGTCTATTATGGATGTGCTATAAAAATTTTTTGCTAGAATACCTGTTTCATGGAGTGATATTTTCTCATTTTGATCTGTTTACCTAAGCACATATCTCTTTATGGGAAGTGTAGGACAAATGAAGGCCCAAGACCTGGGGGTACTACAATGTATATATAGATTGTATTGTTATGTATTATATATTTTGTTTACATCAGGGAATAGTTGGCAAAGGTTGGCAAGGAACAAGGCTAACCACCCTGTTCCTCCCCTCTTGGTAGGAGTGGGCTGGTTCTGCTCCCTGCCAAGGGAGGGGTTCTTGTCCTGAGACAGAGGAGAGGGGAAGCCACCTACAGAGCTCCTTCTCCTGATTCAGATTTTTCAGAGAACCAAACCAACTTTTCTCAAGTAAAATCTTGATACTTCAGTCATCAGTGTGATTCACTACCATCATTATTGAAGACACTGCTGCTAGTTGAGGGATCACAGACTAGCCACCAATCATCAAACTACCACTAGTCCAATATCACCTAAGGGATGAATTGCCATCAACCAGCTTGCTTCCATATCGTTGCTGGTGCCAGAGAATATTTGCACTTAAAGAGGACCTTTCACCACTCCTGACCTGCCTGTTTTAATAGCTTCATGCATTCCCCATGTAATAACTGGAGCATCAACTAATATCTGGAGCATCTATTCTTATGTCTCTATGTTGTGCAATTCTTTTATTATTTGCACTAGAATTTATGAATGAATTGCTATTTGTCTTCAGTAAGGGAACACAGGGGAGGTAACCAGTTGGGGGCGTGTATCTGCACAGTCTGAAAATGGCAGCACTGATTGGCTAGAGTCAGTCTGTGCAGGTACACACCCCCAACTGGTCACCTCCCCTCTGTTCCTTTACTGAAGACAAATAGCAATTCATTCATAACTTCTAGTGCAAATAATAAAGGAATGGCACAACATAGAGCCATAAGAATAGATGTTCCAGAATTGTTAGTACGTGGGGAATGCATGGAGCTATTAAAACAGGCCTGTCAGGAGTGATGAAAGGTCCTCTTTAAAGCCTGCTGCTACCTAAATTTCCTTAATAAGTTCCCATATGCTACTTTTCCTGTCAGTCTGACTGATGATCATGGGCCCATTATGGGTACACGGTGCTGATGCATTTTTTGGTTGGTAGTGACCTGCAATAGAAACTAATGGCATTGACCTTACTAAGTCAATACAATGTCTACTTTCAATAATGCAATTTGCTTTTCTATTGCTTCCAGTGCTGGCCTTCAATTGTTACTCTTGTGCCATATAATGGGCATTCACAGCACATTTCTGAAAATAACTCCAGAAACACAACCCCATGGATTATTATTATTAGTAGGCATGTCGATAAATGTGAATTGAAGACAGGGCTGCAACATCTGCAATTATTTTCCATCAGCAGTTAAAGTCTCCAGAGTGGTCAGGAGGAGATGTGTCCACCTGACCTTTACGGTGAATGGCCATATCCGAGGCCTGGTAATTGTCACTAGCAAGAATTGCCATACTAGCCATGTTTCATATTACGTGTAGGTCTTTACTGTCAGTTTTGTACAGGAGAGTAGAGAAGTAGGCTTCCTGATAAATATAGTGCTTCCAAACTGACCTATGTGAACTAATGGATTTCCAATACAAAACACTATATAATTATAATGATTCATGGTATTTTTCTCCTTGTAATAGTCTTATTTCTGAAAGTCTACACTGCAATGTTCACAAGGCTGCCAAGCAAGTTACTGAGGCTCAGAAGAACAGCCTAATGTGTAGATTCTGCATCTCCTCTGTAGCCCATGGAGCCCCCTATAACAACGAGTAAACCCCAACAGTACTACAGAACTACACTTAGATTACCATAGAGTTCAGACCAAGCCAACAGGCAAATCTTTTCACGAGAGAGACTCTTTTACGAACTGGACCTCAAAAGGGCATTGGTTTATGTATATTTGTTTAATGAGGTGTTTCTACGCTCCTTTGGGGCAGTCCTGGACTCAGCAGGGGTGGGGCTTAATGTATCCAATAATTTTGCATGGAAAAGTTAGGACAATCTGCCATTCTCTGCTACAAAGAATAGGAATGATGGGTGATATAGACACCTGGTTTGTAGTACTCTACCCCCAGATCTGGGCAACATCCTATCAAGTCAGTCCTGGCTATTGGGAACTGGGTGCTCTGACTACTGGAAAATTGGGGAGGGGAATCCTCCTGTGATCACTAATAAATTAGAGTCTGGAGTAAATAATGAGAAACTTTGGGGGATTGGGGGGTTCTGTTACTTCTGAAGAGCTAATGAAGGTTCAGCCTGCTGAGGATTTTGATGTCTGCTCTGATGATTGGAGGAGAGTATGGAAAACCATAGTTACTACTAAGAGTTAAAGGGGTTGTCCAGGACCTATAACTTATCTTCAGGATAGGTCATCAATATTATATCAATGGCATTGTGATAAGTGGCACCCCCACCCATCAGCTGTCACCGAAACTGGAAACTATACAGTGGACTTAGCTTGAAGCAGATGGCTCCCTCCACTGTGTAGTGGCCATGCCGGGGTATTGCAGCTAAGCTCCCAAATGAATGGTAGCTGTATTGCAGTTAGCCAGCGCCCTAGACGGACCCTCCTTCTCCCGGCTGTCTGAAAACAGTTGAATGGTGGGGTGAGGGATGTCAGACCCCGACAATCAGATATTGATGACCTATCACCATCTAAGCAACAGAAATCTGCATTAAAAAGGACACATCTATATGTACATGTACAACAAAAAGAAGCTCTGTTTTGACTACTGGGGGTAAAAAAAAATTCTCAAGAGTGATGAACAGATGCACGTATGGGTTTGCTGCAGCATTTGCTCTTTGAAAAGATTGTTTGGATCCAGTCACAGCTAGCATCTAACTTTAGGAGCTGGGTCCTGGTCCTGCCTACACCGGGGGGGGGGGGATTTATAAAAACTGGTGGTAAGGAAAACTGGCTTAGTTGCCCATAGCAACCAATCAGAGTCATCCTTTCATTTTCCAAAGAAGCTATGGGCCACTAAGCCAGTTTTCCTTTACACTAGTTTTTAGATAAATCTCCCCCATAATCTTTTCTATATGAAGTGGATATCACATAGGACACTTATTCCCTGGGTACACATTAAAGGGGAGGTCTGACTTTAGCAATTGGCATTTATCATGTAGAGAAAGTTAATACAAGGCACTTACTAATGTATTGTGATTGTCCATATTGCGTCCTGTGCATGCATCACATTATACGCTTCTTGTTTCCATGGTTACAACCACCCTGAAATCCAGCATCGATGGCCGTGCTAGCACACTATAGAAAAAAGCACCAGCCTCTCTGGTGGCCAGCACTATAGGAGCACACATAGGCTGGTGCATTTTCTTATAGTGTTGAAGCACGGCCACCGCTGCTGGATTGCAGGGTGGTCATAACCATGGAAACAAGCAGTGTATAATGTGATGGAAAAATTAATCCAGCCAGCAAAGGAGGCAATATGGACAATAACAATACATTAGTAAGTGCCTTGTATTAACTTTTTCTACATGATAAATTCCATAGGTCAAAGTGAGAGCACCCCTTTAAGCACACACTAACCTGTGACTAGACGGCCTTTTTCACAGGAAGGACATCACGTTATCACCTTGTCGCATGCTGTCCTTCATTTTCACGCTTGGAGTTGACTGCTGACCTTTAAATGTCACTTACACTAAATGACATGTTGATGGGGTGACAAATGTGACCTTTTCCGTGGTTGTGGGACTGAGCAGGTTAAAAGCGCGATTCCCTGCAGGTTTCTTTTTAGTGGGTGAAAATCGTGCTGCTGGATGTTGTGTGGGTGGACGGAGAGGCAGCGTGAAGGTTAAACGGTGGATACCACGCACGATAGTGTTTAATGGAATCCAGGGCAATGCTCTACAGGTTATTGTATGACAGACATATGAGATGCTCTGAATTTTTTCTATTAAAGGCGGTGTAGATGGCTGCTTTAAGCAACATTCACTGAGAAATGGCAGTGCCCGGGGCTTGCAGGGTTAATAGTGCGATGTGCTGCAGAGTGGCTGAGCAATGTCTTTTTAATGTAGGTAATTATTGAGATGAATTTGGTGAGGAGGTTCCCAGCATCGGAGTGTAGACATTGATCTGTGATTGGGGCATTGATCGGGATATTATATGAGAGCAGCTTAGTCATAAACTCAGCGTAATGAGACAATCTCCGCTGCGGCTTTCTATGTCGCATCCATCGCCGTCATAAATCACAGCAGATGGAGGGGACGCCATTCTACATCAGGGTTGTATGAAATGCTCTTATAAACAGTGGGTAGCTTTAGGGGCTGCAGAGGTAACAGTCATACCCTGGCACTGGTGCCCAAAGACCTCTCTGCCACATAAGACTACACTGGGGCTCATTTACTAAACGTGTATGCCATTTTTGCACAAGTGTCATGTTGTGGACCTCTTCAGTTTGTACGCCATTTTCTTAAAGGTGGACAGTGGTGTGTCCTGACGAAATAATTAAGTGAGAAAACGAAATCCATGCCAGTCCCTAGCAGGTACAAGTTTCAGTTTCTAGGGCATGAACAGCAGAGATGTGCGTGTACCTGGTAAAGAAGCACTCCTGCAAAAATTTTTGTTCTCTGCTTTTGAAATTGTACTGAAGGTAGTCTTTTTTAATGGTGACTGGACCGTGGCCCAGCAGTGGAAGAGGTGAGGTAGAGAGGAGGAGGGCGGGAGAGGTTGTAGTGTCATGATGGGGCCACGCTCTAGTAGGCCATGTATAGTGATAAAGGGACACAACTGATTTTGCCGGGGTAAGACCAGGTTTGGCAGTCTCATGCCTGTTGGAAGGTGGTGTGCTCTTGATGTTGGTAAGGTGCAAGGCAGGAACCAGACGGGAAAAAATTATAACTTCAGCAATTGGTTCAGTTCAACACATAAGCTTCTTTTACTGATAACCTGGGGGACTCCATATACATTCACTTTTAAATGTAGGCCAGGGTCTTAAAAGACTGAATCAGAAAGGTTGTCTCCATGTCCTTAATCCAGATGCACTTTCTATGCTACACTGTAGTCCAGCCTAGGGATACCGTGCTCACAAAGGTTTTCTATAACGCCCACTCAGGGGTGTAGATCCTAAAAAAAAAGCTGTAATCTGTGTCTCTGGTATGACTTGGGGGCAAGAGGCTGTTGAAATCCAACCAAAGGCTGTGGAGTCCAATAACCGAAACACAAGAGTTACAGTATTTTTCGCTTTATAAGACGCACTTTTCCCCCCCAAAAGTAGGGGGAAAATTGCGGTGCGTCTTCTAAAGCTAATACAAGTGAGCATTTCCATTATGGAAGCGCTCACTTGTATGTTTTAGCTGCGGCACCCCCATCAGACCTCAGATCAGTCCACCCAGCCATATAACAATAAAATAAAAACCTCTCTTACCTGTCCTGCGCCGCGGCTCCGCTCCGGGTCCGGTGCTCCTCTGGCTTCCCGGGCCGGCGCTGCACTGTCACCCGACTGCGTGCAGCCTCAGGTTATAGTGCGCGCACTACATCCTGACTGCGTACATCGTCAGGACGTAGTGCGCGCACTATGACCTGATGCTGCACGCAGTCAGGTGACAGTGCATCGCCGGCCTTAGAAGCCAGAGGAGCGCCAGACCCGGAGCGGAGCCGCGGCGCAGGACAGGTAAGAAAGGTTTTTATTTTATTGGCTATGGGGCTGGGTGTGCTGATCTGAGGTCTGATGGGCGCACACTGGGCTGATCTGAGGTCTGATGGGGGCACACTGGGCTGATCTGAGGTCTGATGGGGGCACACTGGGCTGATCTGAGGTCTGATGGGGGCACACTGGGCTGATCTGAGGTCTGATGGGGCACACTGGGCTGATCTGAGGTCTGATGGGGCACACTGGGCTGATCTGAGGTCTGATGGGGGCACACTGGGCTGATCTGAGGTCTGATGGGGGTCTGATGTGATGTCCTGAAATTTATGGGGGGTCTGATATGAGGTCTGATGAAAAATATTTTTTTCTCATTTTCCTACTCTAAAATCTGGGGTGTGTCTTATCTTCGGGTGCGTCTTATAAAGTGAAAAATACGGTACCTCCACAGTCTCTTTCCTCGCACCCTCCAATTTCCATTCGGGTCCTCAGCTGTGTCATATATCTGATACTCTGTCTCTCCAAAAGGGAGTGTATAAGTCACAAATACAGTCGCTGTAAGACAACTATATTCACCTCAATTTACATCAAACACCTTTCTAACGATCCAGGGAATACAAATTTTTGTGAGAGATTTTTAATAAATTGGTTGCATTTTATTACCAGCAGGGTTTTTACTAAGATTTGTTTGCGAAACACAAGTAAATAACCACCAATGTGTTATAAAAGGCACATGGTAAGTGGGAGCACTGTTACAAATTTTGCATTTGATCCCAAGTACTTCAGTTTACACCTCTGGTTAAAGGAAAAGGGTAGGCGCAAGAACATGAGAAATTGATTATGTAGACCACAATAAATTGTACTCAGTGCCTGGGCATATTAGTGATTATATAGTGCAGTGCCCCAGAAAAGGGTCACTGCAAATGGTTAACTGATGTAATGTTACATTGATAAGCGAAATGTTGTGATTTGTGTACCTAATAGCATTGTATGGACAAAACTTTTGCTCAGAAGGTTTTCAGTAGATGGACTTGGGTCTCCCTTTGGTTAGTCAGGGAGTTGAGTCTTAGAGGTGCTACTGTGAGGACCTACGTGTGCACTCTCTTCAGAGTTAGTCCCAAGCTCAGAGAACCTGCATCTCTGAGACTTTTACAGCCAAGGAAGCTTCTTTATCATCAAAAGTGCTCCAGAGAGAAGGAAAGCAGAAGGTTCAGAATCTACAAGGCCGTGCACTGGAGTCAGTCAGCAAGGTATTGTGCGGGATTATGGCAGAGAGACCTTACTGCTGTGAGAGGGAATATTGCCAGCGTACCCTTCTATACTTTGAGACGGTCTGGCCAGCCCAGGACTTTACAGAAGCATTTAACAAGAACCTCATTTGCCAGCCTATGGTTCTGTTGAGAGACTTAGAAAGACAGAGGGAAGGAGTACCACAATCCCCAATTGTTGCTGCTGTTCATACATTGTCATTGAGGATTGCACAGTGCTACAGTATATACCTTGGATGTACAACTCTTATTCTGTACTTGATACCAACTGATACCAACTGGCTTAGTTATTGACTCCACCATACATCAGTCTGTGCATCCGCACTCCTACCTTACACTCTGCCAAACACCTACCATCAAAGGCACCCCATCTACCACCAGGCAGGAGACTGGAACCAGGGTATCCCGAAAGGAAGAAGGGGTGCCCTCCAGTTACTACACATTCCCAGGGAGAGCCAGAGGAGAGATTGCCAATGTGGACTGCCAAGAATTCCTACCACCATTTAGACCATATCACAATAGCATTGCTAGCTGATTGCCACTCCATTCTTCCAGAGATCAGTGTGAGAAGAGGAAACTACATTTATTCAACCTTAGAATGGCTTCTGGTATATAGCTTCTTGGCAATGAAGGATAGAACAAACAGTTTATTAATCCACCAGGCCACCAGAGAGAAGACTTTTTCCTGGTGGGCTAGTGTTCCTAAATGACTTGTTCCACAGAGACAAGGTACTGTATGCCAAGGGGAGCTGATGATACAGGAATACCCCATAGTGTACATTCATCAACGGTTATCAATACGCTATGTGATAGGAACACCAGGCAATAGAAGCTCAATTGAGAATTATAACTCTGTTATGTATATAATGGCATTTTATGGTCAATATCAGGGAAAATTTTGCTACTAAATATCACTGATGTGATGAGGGAAAGGGTAAATCATAATTTTTTAAATATTAGAGACTAAGGCTGTTTAGACTGCACAATGTTACAGGGAAGGAAGCGTTCCTTCCCGACAGTTGGCTGCTCGTTCAGTGAAGGAGACCTTACATTTACATATAGCGATCTCCTTCACAGTATGAAGACAAGGGATCACTATTGTGATAGCTCACTTCATACAGAATCATTGTTTCTGGGCAGCAGATCACTGTTTAGACAGCATGATCTGTTGCCGAGAAGCGATGATTGATGTGTCTGCACTAACTGCAGGATCACTCGATGAACGAGTGTTTCACTCGTTTATCGGGAGTATGGCGGCACATTCAGATGGGCAGATTGTCTGGAAAGAGCGTTCGCAGAAACGCCGAGCACCCGAGCATAAATAAAGTCAATTGGACTAAACCAGGTACCCTCTGCTAGGAAAGGGGAGGGTGTCTGGTTTACACGGGTCCCCAAAATAAAAAAACATGACACAGACACTGAGGGGGGGGGGGGGGTTTAAACTTACCTTTCCCGGTAGCTCCCGACCTGTCCCAGCAGGAAGACGGCGCGCACAGTGGTAAGTTTCACCACAGCGCCACCTGCTGGAGGGAGGAGGGAGCTGCTGGGAAAGGTAAGGTGACGGATCCATCATGAACTCCATTGAAAGTCAATGTAGGACGGATCCGTTTACTACTGTGTCACACCGAACTGATCCATCCCCATTGACTTGCATTGGGGGTCATGACGGATCCGTCTTGGTGCGGGGAGGGGACTCGAGCATGGCGCTCGAGTACACTCGGTGTTTGGCCGAACACCGAGTGGACCCGAGCGCCGGCATGCTCTGCCGAACAGCGCCAATATTTGAGATGTTACATTTCTGATAATCAATCTGATTGGGTATCCTATAAACATCATGTTAATAGTTCCACCAATACTTCACATTTCTTTAGTAATTATGGTTTCACCCACAATACAGCTTCTTCGTCTGATAACCCTGAGGTTGAAATCACCACAAACAAACTGTGCACAGTCTGAGCTCAGGTTCAGTCAAACCTGAGAAAATCCAGGGATATTCAAAGAAAAGGAGCTGATAGAAAACAATCTAAGGGCTCCAGTTTTTCAGTGGATGACAAAGTGGGGCTTTCCACTGAGGTTATTGAAATTATTAATTCTGTCTCTTTCCATCTTAAATTGCCAGATTCTTTTAAAATTCATAATGTTTTCCATAGATCATTGCTCAAGAAATATGTTGCTTCCCTCATTCCGTCCTGCAAACCTCCTGCTACAGCCAAGATTCAGGGAGATACGGAATATGAGGTTGCTCTAAAGATATCAATATCTTGTTCACTGGAAGGGATATGGTCGAGAGGAGAGGCCTTGGGTGTCTGCGAAGGATGTACATGCAGATGGGTAATTGTTAATTATAAGAATTCATGATATGCACCATGACAAACCTGCACCTCTGGATAAGGGTCTGGTGGCCCCTTGTAGAAAGGAGGGGGGCGTACTGTCAGGTCCTTATCTGGGATGTCGGTGGGAGGCCGGGCCTCTGTGTACAGGAGCAACGCCTATTCAGGGGAACACCGGCAAGCCAGCTCGATGACATCAAGTAGAACACATGACTCCAGGTGTAACAAGTGATTAAGAGAGCGGCCTATTTAAACAGGGCAATTGCCTGTGATTTGGTCTTCTGAGCCTCCCTAGCCTGTTTGCCTTTCCTGTGCTCTTCTGAATCTGGACCTTGAACTGTCCTTCTTTACCTGCCTCTGATCGCTGACTTTTCTTATCATTCTACCTTGTGGTTTTGACTTCTTCCAGGACCTTGACTTTGTCTCTGTCTTGCCATTTGGACCTTGACGTAACTCTCTGGGTTTGACTCGGCCTGGTATTGTATCTCCTTGTGTCTTCTGATTTGGCACTGTTGTACTGTCTTAGTTTTGACCTGGTCTGTTCATTTTCCTCTGGTCTCAAGATTTGCTTTTGGTTTTCCTTGCTCCTGTCTGTCACTATGTTTATTATTTTCTCCTTGGTATTATCAATCATAGGTCCCAGGACCTAGTCAGGAAGGGACCGTCGTCCAGTTGTGGGCCATTGTTTAGGACAGCTCATGCAAGCAGATAGGGACGGTTGTGAGGGTGAGTTCAAGGCTTCACTTTTCCTTACCGTGACATCATCATTGTGCAGCACAGAAGCACAACTTTAAGGCACCCCACCTACCACCAGGCAGAAAACCAGGGTGCGACCTTGCCACCACCACCACCACTCTCATCTTCTTTCTCTCTCCCTTTCTGGACTCGCTGCATATGGAGTAATAGAATTAGATACAGGGGGAGGTTGCAGTAGTATGTAACACATATTAATTATACAATTCCATAATAGAAAGAGGTGTCCCATTAATGGGAATAATCCATAGAAGAAAAGTAAGATGAATTCAGTAACATTCTTGCCGCCTGCTCTCCAGGATGTGTCTTGGCCAAAGCCTAATTAGAGTAAAAATATAGAACATTTCAGCTCAGATTCAGAAGATGATCCAGATGTAAATGTGGCAAAAAAACACATCTCCCATATTTTCCAGTCTCCGAGGTGTTCAGACATGGCCTCAGGCAGCTTATTAAATAGGAACACTCATGCAGACATAAGATGTGAGCCCAGCCAGGAAAACAGCACAGAGATGGTTCCCTTTTCCCCTCTTCTCCTCTGTTTCTCCCTGTCCACCCTTCATGACCTCGGCCAGCCCGCACCCCATAATGAACATGTAATATCCTCCTCATCTCTAGGTGGTCTACTGTATGTATCCCTCATGTCTCCACCTTATTAGGTGGTCTCATGAGGCCTATATTGTATGCGTAGACTCAATGTCAGGACCATGACTGTGTGGTCACCTGTGTAACATTCCCCACACATTGCTGTTACAGAAGGACAAAGTTAGATATTAAGGGATGATGGGGATGATGGTCCATGTTGCACACTTACATAAATACACACACTGATTAGGGTCTGGGTGTCTCGCTGCTCCTCTCTGCTGTTCCCTAACCTGATTATCTTGCTCCAGATGCCTTTATGATGCGGCTCATTAGAATCCTAATGTGATCAGCCTGCGATGTGCTGACAGGGGCCAACCGACATGTCTGGAGCCTCCCGCATCCCGTCTCCACATAGCTGAGAGTCTGCAGTGTTAATAAGGGGTGCAATAGTCTGTCTTTAAATAGCACATAAGTGCAGGGTAATATTTGATGTTTTTTCTTCACTAGGTACTGGCGTCTGTCACAAATAATTTCTGGAGACACGTGATAATATTTGCAACCGTTGTCAGCTTTTTTTGAGGTTAGGGGAAATCCTCCATAGACATCCTATCACTAGCCTAGAAATATACAAACACTATCCTGCTCTGTCCTACCTCCTACGTAAGCTCTTTTCATGTCTGTCAATTTGGTCTAGTAGACCCCAACTTGTGGCTCTCCATGTTGCTGGAGAACTACAACTCCCAGAATGAACTCCCAGAACATTTAGAGTCACGCTGCAAAAAGTCACATTTTGTAAAAAATGAAATAAAGGGGATCTGTGCTAAAATAAGAATAGTATGTAATCACCAAAAATGCCCCAGACAATATAAATATGACCTTTAAACATTCACTGTTCTTTCACACAATTTCATTTAATAGAGAATGGTGTAACTAGCAAATTTCTAAATCACTTCATTTAAAAAATATTCCTGCATCCACCTGAAAAAAGCTGTAAAGTCATGGCCACTAGGGGTCTCACTTTCACCTTAGTTGCAGTCCACTGCCTGGTATCCCTAGTAAGAAAGACTCAGAAGACGACTGAGAGGAAGTAGGGGATGGGGGGTGACAGATCTTGCTGAGATCGTCAGCCTGATAGAAGAACTGCTTCTACATTGCTTCTGAACATCACAGGAGCCTCCTGCTTTTCTGTTAGTGTGATTTATATATACATAGTGGGAATTAACCCTTTCGATACCAGCGCCGTACATGTATGCTTTCAAAGTGCAATTCTTATTCTGGCCACTAGATGGCAGGACAGGATAAGAAATGAGCAAATTAGGTTTTTAATTCAATATTAAAAACCCCTGATTGCTCATAAAGAAAAAATAAAAAACACAATCTATTTGCTCATATTTGAGCTTTAAAATAATCACAAAATTAAAAAAAAATGTTAAAAAATATATAAAAAATAAAAAAATATAAAAGTTTAAATCACCCCCCCTTTCCGTATAATTAAAAAATAAATACCTAAATAACAATAAATATAGACATCATGGGTATCACCGTGACCGAAAACACCTTTTGAAATATATTTTAAAAATTCCAATACGGCGAATTGTGTGGCGGAAAAAAGCGTCAAAATGGCGATTCGCTGTTTTTTGTCGCCTTTATTTCTAAAAAAAAATTAAATAAAAAGTGATCAAAAAGTCATACACACCCCAGAATGGTATCAATAAAAAGTTCAGATCGCCCCGCAAAAAATGAGCCCCCATACAGCTCCGTACACATAAATACCAAAAAGTTATAGGGGTCAAGATATGACAACAAAAAAAAAAAAAGAAAAAAAATGTCCAACTTTATAATTATTTTATCACTATCAAAACGCAGAAAAAACTATACATATTAGGTATCGCCGGATTCGTAATGACCAGTAGAATGAAAGCAACTGGTCAATTTTAATGAACATCGAACGCTGTAAATAAAAAACCCGTAGAACTGTAGCGGAATAGCGTTTTTTTTTTTTGCAATTTCACCCGATTTGTAATTTTTTTCCCGCTTCCCACTACACCATATGCAATATTAAATGGTGGCGTTGGAAAGTACAACTTGTCATGCAAAAAACAAGCCCTCATACAGCTATGTGAACAGAAAAATAGGCAGGGAGCGCAAAACGAAAACGCATAACTGAAAAAACCTCCAGTACTGAAAGGGTTAAGGGAAGTGAGGTCACTGCATACAGTACAGGCAGAAAGGAGACACTACCTGCTTCTGAGAGAAATGCATCCAGCTGTGCAGCTGAAGCAGGGAATAATATGGCTGAAGGAGACTTTAGGGAAGCCCAAAAAGCACCAGTTCCTTCTAAGGCTACTTTCCCACTTGCGTTGTGGTTTTCCGGTATTGAGATCTGGCAGAGGATCTCAATACCGGGAAAAAACTGATCAGTTTTGTCCTCATGCATTCTGAATGGAAAGAGATCCGTTCAGGATGTATCAGGATGTCTTCAGTTCAGGCAGCTTTCAGTTTTGTGAGCGGACACAAGCTGTAGTTTTGTGTCCGGTCATAAAAACTGAAAGAAAATGATCAGGTACTGAAACCAATGTAAGTCAATAGTGACGGAACAGTTTTTTTAGGAGACTAAAAACCGGATCCGTCACCCATTGACTTTCAATGTATTTAGTGCCTGATACGTTTTTTTCAGTTTTGACATCACACAACTGCATCAGTTTAATTCAGGTATAGAGATCTCTGTCGGATCTCAGTACCTGAATTAACAACGCAAGTGTGAAAGTAGCCTTAGTCATGAATGTACAAACAAGAGCAGCTGTTATGCCAACTTTTTAGAAAAAACATGTACGCTTTAAAGGGAATAGCTTGTGTAATGCAAATTTGCTTTCATTGATTAGATATAAATCTGTATACGAGAAATAAGATTGTTTTTATGTTTTTAAATGTTGTATCTTTTTATTTTTTGTAATCCAAAAACCTTTTATGGGAGTTGCCATATTAAATATATAAACTTCCAGTATTGTATATACTTTATTACAGTCCCCAGGAAGTGAGGGAATACTGCCCCATCCAGCGACCAATATGTGACGGGGAGCTGCATACAGATTGATTTCTGTGTGTATGTTGTATAATATTACTATGTTTCTCTATCTAGGCAGTACAATAGAGCGTCATTAACTCCCCGGTCCTCTAATGATGAGATGACCCTGCTTGATTTATCCCAATCTAAGCAGCAAAGCTCATAAATGAGCTACAGTAATGGTTCTGACTCAAAACCTAGGCTGTATGTGTGAGGCTCTTGAGACAGTATAGTATTGGACTAGTACAAGCACCATGAGATCTGTCAGGCAATGTCAACTCTGCTCAAGAGGCATGTATCTGCATCAGGATCCTGAAGTTTATTTCCAGGCGAAAATTCTTAGAATTATGCACAAAACAGTAGGTGAACGATAATTCTTGCCAGAGCTTAAAAGAAGAGAAAATATGAAAAGAAAACAGCATAACATGGAATTTACTAAAACAGATCAGAACCAGGCTACAGGGAAATAGCAGGGACAAACTTAGAGGGGTTTTCCGGGATTTTGATACTGATAACCTGTCCTAAGGATATGTCATCAGTATCTGATCGGTGGGGGTCCGATACCCAGGAGCCCTGCCAATCAGCTGTTTGAGAATGCACCGGTGCTCCTGTGAATGCTGCAGCCTTTTCCGTACTCACCAAGCTCACTTCAATGGGGCTACACACGATACCAAGCACAGCTGCTATACAATGTATGGCGCTGTGCTTGGTGAGCATGAAGAAGGCCGCTGCGCTCACAGGCGTGTCGGTGCCTTCTCAAACAGCTTAGTGGCCGGAGGTCCCGGGTGTTGGACCTCCACAATCAGGATACTGATGACCTATCCTGAGGATAGGTCATCAGTATCAAATCCCAGAGAACCCCTTTAAAGTACAAAGCAAACTACATACAATACAGTAAAGACAGTGAATACAACCATAAGCTTTTGTACATCACAGATCCTCTCTGAAATCTTTAGAGTTCACTGTAATCAAACAATATAACAATGTCTTCGCATGATTCCCGTACAGTAGTTGATGCATAATTTAGTCCAAGTCTACTGGATGAAGGTCTTGAAGTCTGTAATCCACAACTATTAGGAACCATTGCTACAAATGCAAGTACGAATCCCAGGTTGTGGAAGACGCAACTTGCCTACACTTCCACCAACATACTGCTTACTCCAGTAAAGTGTTCCAGGTTAAAACACAGCCAGTCGTTACAGATGGTATGCTTCCTACTGTGAGCTGTGTCCAAAGTCAGACTGGCTCACCAGAATACCAGAGGATCCTTCCGAGGGTCCAGATTCTCATACAATAGGGGGCCCAAAAGGTTCAGGAGGCAGTGGCTGCCTTTGGAGCCAATTTCTTTCCACCAGGGTCCATTCCTATGATTCATAATGTAAGAATTCTAGTTTTAGCACACAGTGCATAGGTTTGGAGTCAGTTTTATCTTACCTACGACAAATCCACACTATAGTTTGTTGTTGGTTCTGGAAATCTTTAGATAGGCTCATGCAGCTACGGTTTCAATCAATGCATCTGAGAAAATGTGGATTTTCTCTTCTGATGGCTGCCGAAAGGTAACTGAGCATCACAACGTGAGATTTGAAGTTGTTATAATATTTTCAAAGACTTCTTACACTTTTTCCACCTTGTTGTTTCTCAATACGTAGCAGAGTGTCTGAGTCTGTGATCTCTGTGGTAAACTGTCTCATCTCAGCAACATCTGTTCATGAATAGTGATTGGAACTATGAACCCAAGAGGATCATAGATGCTGTTCACAACAGATAAAAGTCCTTGCTCAGTGAAAGGTTTGTCAGAGGCTGACACTTGCGATGTGAATGTGTCCTGTTTGATGCTCCACAGCAGAAATATACTACATTGCATGGGAAGAACATCAAGGTCCTTCATGTTGACTTCATGATCATCAGAGGGGATTGCTTTCATTACCTTCTGGCTGTTGGAGATAATCTTGTGCAGTCTGAGGTTTGCTACAGACAACATTTCCTGCGTTCTGGGGAGGAGTTCAATCTCATCTTGACATGTAGGTAAGGATGTAAGACCTTCATCTACATAAAAGTCTTTCTCGACAAATTGACGAGCGTCAGATCCATTCTCCTTCTCACCTAGGCTGTTCTTCTCAATCTGTAGATTGCTAAAGCAAGAGAAGGCCAAAGACGTGTACCTTTATCCGGTAATCTTGTTGACGTAGTTGTCTTTGTGCCATCGGTACAAGGTAGTTTCTATTGTCTTTCTTGACAATGAAGCAATGGAGCATTTGCTGGTTATTGTTAATCATTTGCAACAGGTTCTTGACTGAGGAGGATTAGCACTCCTATGAGGCTGTTGTTAAGGTTGGGCCCAGTAAGGTGCAGATTTTTGAAGGAGATACCTCCATACTGGGTGCTGGAATCAAACTCTACTGTGATTTGTTCAGTTTTTCAAGGATGATATATGCCAAAGTATGGGAGGTACCAGCATTCTTCTCCTTCCTTTAGTGGTGGTGCTGGTCCTGCATGTTCTCAGTCGAATATGTTTTGCACAAAATGTTTTTTCAATCTCTGGTTTTCCTCTTTAGCGTACATTTCGAAAAGGAGAATCTACCAACTACTTGCTATAAATTGGTAATTTTGCTCTTGGAGAGCAGAAGGGTAAAGTTGCTACACAGCTGTTGGAATTTTTCTTCACCAAGCTTATTTTCAATAACCTTGAGAAATTCTTTATCATCTCTTTCAGGTGTCAGCTTGTTGTCTATGTGGAATTGAACAGTATTAATCCAAGGCTATCATCCCGGGACAAGGATGTGTGGATGTTATCTAGGATGTCATGCTGCCAGTTACATCTTCTATTTCACCTAGTAATGGTGCGGACATGGTTAAAAATAAGTGCTGCAATCATTTGGCAAGACGTGTCTTAAATGAGAAGGTTTTAGTAGGTTTTTTTCATCTGGTCTCTATAGACATTGCCTATGACGGTTCAACCTAGATCACGGCGTCAGACAAATTAGGTCCATTGATTTGGTTTCGTACCTTGGGTACCCTGATAATGTCTCTGCCCAGCAGAAGTAGAATCTGTGCATTCTTGTCAAAAGCTGGTATTTCCTTGGCTATAGTCTTTAGGTGAGGGTGATGAAGAGCCACCTCTAGTGCAGGAATCTCCTCTCTATTAGATGGTATCTGTTTGCACTCAACAAGTGTGGACAATGGTATCTCTGCAATTTACTCAAGTGAAGCCACCAGGAAATATGTAATCAGAAAATGACCTATTGTTTAAATCGTTTTTATGTTTAACATATTTTTCAAGATTTTTTATGTTATTTTTTATTTTCCATGTCAATATGTATATTTAAACAAAACCCATAAAATCCTGCAGTTTCGCACTGGCCTCTAAGCCAAATAATTAACGCTACTTCTTGGTCTGTACAGATTGCTTTACTGCACTGTGTATCCATACACAGAGGTGATATCATTACAGCCATAATTAGAATGACAGATACGGGCTGTATTACACCAACAGATTATCTAACAGATTTTCCGACCAATCATTGGTCACATGGCCGTTTACACACACAGATCTTTTGTTATACACACCAACTATTGGTCTGATTGGACAGAAATTGGTCAGACAATCTGTTTGGTGTAATACAGCCCTAAGGGTTAGACAGGATCCACCATTTACAATAGGTGATTGTCACAGCTTATCTATTCTTTCCTTGTACAATGACCTCTGTACAGGTCAACGATCATACGCAGAAAACTCTCCCATAGAAGTCAATGAGGTCCCCTCCTGACCCTTGTGTCTATCAAGTCCACTCTGGCCCCATTCACTATAATGGGGGCAGGCTGTGCTGTGGCCGGACCTCCGGCCCGTCCCCATTATAGTGAATGGGGTTGGAGTGGCCTTCCTGCGGCATGGTGGACTTTCGGTAGCACGGGTAGCTGGAAAAGCTTACCGCAAGTGTGAAAGTAGCCTAATTGCTGTTAACAACAGCTCAGGCAAGATGTCTACCCCATAATAATGTTCAGGAAATTGATTACAAAATCTGTAATCAGAAAATAAAAACAGATGAGAAAAAAAGATATGTGTCCCTATCTGGTTTTAACTGGCAGAAAAAAATATTTGTGACACATTTCCTTTAAAGGGATTCTGTCACCAGGTTTTGGCTTATATAAATAGTTACGTCTGTTTAGGTCTCACTGCGCTCATTCTAAATATGCTATTCTTAGTGATCCTAGAGTTCTATTTTTATTAAAAAAAAAGTGTTTAATTAATATTCAAATCACTCACATAAGGAGCCCAAGGGGATGTCCTTTGCGCCATTGGAGCCCGGCCACGCCGCAGATCTTGGAGCCCAGCACCGCCCACCTACTTATTATTCACTTCAAATCATCCCGGTGACCTCCTCTGGCTGCAGCATAATCCCGCGCATGCGCAGTACTTACCCGAGTCTGCGCCCGTGCAGTCTACTGGCATCAGCCTCATGGATCCAACCACGCATGCGCCAGCTCTCTTCGGATCCATGAGCCAGTAGACCGCATGGGCGCTGACCCGGGTAAGTACTGCGCATGCGCGGGATTACGCTGCAGCCGGAGGAGGTCACCGGGATGATTTGAAGTGAATAATAAGTAGGTAGGCGGTGCTGGGCTCCAAGATTTGCGGCGTGGCCGGGCTCCAACGGCGCAAAGGAAATCCCCTTGGGCTCCTTATGTGAGTGATTTGAATATTAATCAAAATGCTTTTTTTTTATAAAAATAGAACTCTAGGACCAATAAGAATAGCATATTTAGAATTAGCGAAGTGAGACCTAACCAGAAGTGTGACTATCTATATAGGCCAAAACCTGGTGACAGAATCCCTTTAAGTTCACTGGCTCTTCCATTGACCTTTGTAATGCTACTTCAGGTACTCCGGTTTTAACCCCCCCGGGCCGATCATGTCCCAGGTTTATAGGAATTCCGAGTGGTGCAGCCTAAATAGTTTTCTCTGTGTGTCAACCTGGATATCGTCGCTCCTCAGGGTTAGGCTCTGAAGCAATAAAGGGGGGATTAATGGTTGTGGAGAAATAGTCGAGTCCAGACTTTTATAAATATGAACAGCTTTAGGCTACTTTCACACTTCGTGATGATAATACAACCGTCTGCATCCGTTCTGAACGGATCCGTTTGTATTATCTTTTACATAGCAAAGACGGATCCGTCTTGAACTCCATTGAAAGTCAATGGAGGACGGATCTGTTTTCTATTGTGTCTGAGAAAACGGATCCGTCCCCATTGACTTACATCCGTTTGGATCAGTTTCCATCAAGCAGACACCAAAACGCTGCAGACAGCGTTTTAGTGTCCACCTCCAAAACGGAATGGAGACTGAACTGAAGGAAACTGATGCATTCTGAACGGATCCTTTTCCATTCAGAATGCATTAGGGAAAAACTGAGCAGTTTAGGACCGTTTGTTAGAGCCTGGACGGATCTCACAAACGGATCCTGCAAACGCAAGTGTGAAAGTAGCCTTACTTGAATCAACATGCAGACATACAAGAAGTTGTGTTTCTCTTGGTTCCAGCAGTTTGTGGCATAAACTGACAGAAAAACTCGAATATTGTGCTTTATCTCTTTGCTGTGCTAAACTCGGCTTTAATCTGGTCGCTGGACTTTAGGGCTATTCTAGTCCCTTTGGAGAAGGGTGCCTTTGACTGTTGACTCCCTCGTAACACTCTGTAAAAATGTAAGGAGTAGAGTGATCCTCCTCTCCTTCCAACTCTAGACTAGACTAAGACTTGACTGAAAGCTTCCTGCAGCCCCTCCCTTGGTAGGAAACAGGACTGGCCCACTTCTGCCAAAAAGGGGGAGAATGGAACGGTAAGTTCCATTCTATCTAAAGATTTCTCTGCCATATACGCTGCCATCTGCTGGTGAACCAGGCATATAACATGTACTACAACAAATAACAGCTACATAGCTGTTAGGATTTGTTGTAGAACATAGGACTTGTTGCTTGATCTGCCATCTCTAACAATGTTTGGAGAAGGACAGGAAAGAGCAGATGGTGCAGAACTAAGTTGAGATTGGTGAAACACTTGCATATGGTCATCACAGTCAGATTGTATACCATTGATAAAAGGCTATTTTTTATTCTTTTGCAAAATGCAATTTTTAGTAGAAGCACAACATCTGAAACATACTCCAAATTGCTTTAGAAGTTCTTTCCGTTCCTGGAGGGGTTCCTTTCTTAAACTGATACACTTGAGAGGATGTGGTTTCCTATGAATAGTACATATTGCATTCTTAATGACTTCAGGACTGCCCTAGTTCTGTTCTAGCCTATCCCACGCATCACTGAGGCCTGCTGCTGGATTATCAATGTGGACAGATCTGAGTCTCTTGACACATTCTGCAGACTGTGGGTTGAGCCATCTGACCAGCAGTTCTAGCTCTTCAGCAGCTTAAATGACATTAAATTAAGTCACCAATTGCCATTCTAAAATCACTTTTTCAGCCCCGTAGATCTCAGGCTCGTCGCCAAACCTTGTGAGGCCAGTTTTACTAAGGCGGACCATATTCTTTGCAATCTCTGACATGTCTGTTTTCTCTGATTTTGGACAGGAAATTGCTGGCTGAGTGGTGCTGATATGGGGCTAGCATAGGCATTCAGTCAAAGGTCTAGACACACATGGAACTGGACCTGTGAGGTTGCCAGGGGTTTGGTGACTTGTTTGCGTACTGATTTGCACCCGGGCTATTTGTTTTATATGTGCTGAGGTACTGGGCCGTGGTGCTCTGTGATGTGTAAAGAAGGGTCAAGATAAGAGATGAACAAATTAATTTGGTCGGCAAGAGTTCTTCACCCTTGAGGAGCTGCTCCCCCAGGCGAAGAAGCGCCCACCTGCCTGTTGATTGACAGAGCCGGGGATCTCACTTGCCCCTTACAATCTTGTGCCTGCGCCGCTGCTCTAAGTAGAGGTTCAAGTACAAAGGCTCTGTTTCCACTACTGGAGCAGGCAGCGACTGCGCACTTCCAGGGAGTGGTTCATGAACAGCCACTGCTCCCGAAGCAGAGTGTCTGCGCTTGCATCATTACGTAAAGCATGTCAGGGCCACTCCGCGAGATTGTTAGAGCCAGGTGAGATGTCCAGCCTGGTCAATCAACAGGCAGGTGGGACAGCCCCTTAAAGGTGAAGAACTCTTTTTAATGAGACAAAGTAATGTTTTGGCTTCGTACAGTATATCATGTGTTTTTTGTTTTTTTTGCATGAAGGTAGTCTGTATCTTACTAATCTCTGCTTCTGCACGTGCCCTTATATGCTGCTCACAAGGCATCAAATATTTTGAAGATCATGTCTTGCGATGATCTTTTAACCCCTTCCCGACCACCTGTCGTAAATTTACTCCAGGAGTCGGGTCTTTAAAGATGAGCGTAGCAGACGACATGTTTTAAACAGCAGACACCTAGCGCTAATGTATGCGATTGATGATAACGTTGATCACACACATTTAACCTCTCAGTTGCTGTGATATGGTAGCCATTTGGGAGCTGCCAGACATTCAAAGGCTCCCATATCAAGAGGGGATGGGGGGGGGGGTGGATGGTGTGTGCTGCAACGCCTGTCTCCTGAATGATATGAGGCTGCTGCAGATAGGTTCCTATGGAGACTTAGGCATTGGAGTTTAGGAGAGATGCAGTCTAATGATTACTTGTTCAAGTTCCCTAAGGAACTATTAAAAAGTCTAAAAGAAAGAAAAGGAAAAGAAACAATATTTTTTAAAAAATTATAAAAATATAAAAATTCAAATCACCCCCCTTTCCCCAAAATTAAAATAAAAATAAATAAATAAAGAATAAAGAAAAAAATGTTGTCCCGTACGGTTAATCGCTAAATGGAAATCACAGATTTGACATTTTTTTGTCACTCAACTTCCCAAAAAATGTAATAAAAAGTCATACACACTTCCAATACAAACTACAGATCCTGCAAAAAGCCCTCACACAGCTTCATACACGTACAAATAAAGAAGTTATGGGGCTCTTACTATGGCGATGGAAAGAAAAAATGGTTTTCCCAAAGTTTTGATATTTTTTTCAGTATTGAAACACAAAAAAACTATATAATTGTGGTATCGTTGTAATCGTACTGACCCAGAGAATGAAGGTAACAGGTCAGTTTTACCGCCTAGAAAACGCTGTAAAACAAATCCTATAAAACTGTTTTTTTTTCCACTATAATTCCACTACATTTGAAAGTTCCAGGTTCCCACTACATTGTACTGTATGCAACATTAAATGGAAAGCACTATAGAAGAGGAAGAAGTGAGTGCTTGTGATATCTGAGAAAGACAACAGGGAGATCGCAGGGGCAAACTGTACAGTCGAGTCACATTAATATGACCACTTCTTACTTTCGTCATTGGCAGCACATAGCTCCTGAAGCAAGTCACATGTGGTGAGCAGGCTTAGTGGGTATATAAGGTGGGTGATAGGCTGTCTGCACACATATCCCTCATCGCTGGCATGGGTAAAAGGGACGAATTATCAGAGTTGCAAACATAGATGATTGTTGGCTTTCAGGCCAAGGGTGTCAGTATTTCTAAAACTGCGCAGTGTGAACTGCTTGTGGCTGCTGAGGTGAAAGTATATAGTGAGCGGACAAATAGGACCATTGTGAATAAGAGACATTGAAACTGTGGAGCACCACGTGCCATTGGTGTGTGAGGTGAATGTCAACTACGTAGTTGCCTGAGCTTGGACCAACATACTTCAGTGGAGCAGCTCACGTCCAAACTGAACCAGGAACTACTGAATTTGCGCCTAAAACAGCTCAGCAAACCCAACGGGGCTCAGAAGCAGACGGCTGCACCGTGTCAGAATTAGACTTCTGCTGATTGGCAAAGGCTTGTCTTATCTGATGAGTCAAGTTTTCTGCTTCATCGAATGTATAGACATTGGGTGTCAGGCAAGACACTTCAGAGAGCAAACACCCTGCAACCATTGCTGGAAGAAGACAATTTGGTGGTGGCAATGTTATGATCTAGGCCTGTGATAGCAAACCTCCGGCACTGTTGTGGTAAAACTACGACTCCCAAGATACACACTTGCTTGGCTGTTCTCAGAGCTCCATCGAAATGAGTGGAGCATGCTGGGAGTCACTGGTCTAGACCTAGGGAATGTTTTTGTGGCATTCTCTGGGCCTCTTCCATGGCGATTTGAGTATGAATCCATCCTTGCAGATCATGTACACCCATACATGCTGATTGTCTTCCCTGGGAAGGATGGGATGTTCCAGCAGGACAATGAAACATGTCCCACTTTAAAAAAAAAAAAGATAAAAAAATAATATATATATAATATATATATATATATATATATATATATATATATATATATATATATATACAGTGCCTTGCAAAAGTATTTGCCCCCCTGGAACTTTTCAACCTTTTGCCACATTTCAGGCTTCAAACAAAAAGATATAACATTTTAATTTTTGGGTGAAGAATCAACAACAAGTGGGTCACAATTGTGAAGTGGAACGAAATTTATTGGATTATTTAAACTTTTTTTGTAATAATAAAACTGAAAAGTGGGGCGTGCAAAATTATTCGGCCCCCTTGCATTAATACTTTGTTGCGCCACCTTTTGCTGTGATTACAGCTGCGGTCTCTTGGGGTATGTCTCTATCAGTTTTGCACATCTAGAGACTGAAATTCTTGCCCATTCTTCCTTGCAAAACAGCTCGAGCTCTTTGAGGTTGGATGGAGAGCGTTTGTGAACAGCAGTTTTCAGCTCTTTCCACATATTCTCAGTTGGATTCAGGTCTGGACTTTGACTTGGCCATTCTAAGACCTGGATACCTTTATTTTTGAACCATTCCATTGTAGATTTTGCTTTATGTTTGGGATCATTGTCTTGTTGGAAGATAAATCTACATCCTAGTCTCAGGTTTTTTGCAGACTCCAACAGGTTTTCATCCAGAATGGTCCTGTATTTGGCTCCATCCATCTTCCCATCAATTTTAACCATCTTCCCTGTCCCTCCTGATGAAAAGCAGGCCCAAACCATGATGCTGCCACCGCCATGTTTGACAGTGGGGATGGAGTGTTCAGGGTGATGAGCTGTGGTGCTCTTACGCCAAACATATAGTTTTGCATTGTTTCCAAAAAGTTGGATTTTGGTTTCATCTGACCAGAGCACCTTCTTCCACATGTTTGGTGTCTCCCAGGGGCTTGTGGCAAACTGTAAATGAGCCTTTTTATGGATATCTTTGAGAAATGGCTTTCTTCTTGCCACTCTTCCATAAAGACCAGATTTGTGAAGTGTTCGACTGATTGTTGTCCTATGGACAGACTCTCCCACCTCAGCTGTAGATCTCTGCAGTTCATCCAGAGTGATCATGGGCCTCTTGGCTACATCTCTGGTCAGTCTTCTCCTTGTTTGAGATGAAAGTTTAGAGGGACAGCCGGGTCTTGGTAGATTTGCAGTGGTCTGATACTCCTTCCATTTCAATATGACGCTTGCACAGTGCTCCTTGGGATGTTTAAAGCTTGGGAAATCTTTTGGTATCCAAATCTGGCTTTAAACTTCTCCACAACAGTATCACGGACCTGCCTGGTGTGTTCCTCGGTCTTCATGATGCAGAACCCTGAGACTATCACAGAGCAGGTGCATTTATACGGAGACTTGATTACACACAGGTGGATTCTATTTATCTTCATCAGTCATTTAGGACAACATTGGATCATTCAGAGATCCTCAATCAACTTCTGGAGTGAGTTTTCTGAACTGAAAGTAAATGGGCCGAATAATTTTGCACGCCCAACTTTTCAGTTTTATTATTACAAAAAAAGTTTAAATGATCCAATAAATTTCATTCCACTTCACAATTGTGACCCACTTGTTGTTGATTCTTCACCAAAAATTTAAAATGTTATATCTTTTTGTTTGAAGCCTGAAATGTGGCAAAAGGTTGAAAAGTTCCAGGGGGCCGAATACTTTCCCAAGGCACTGTATATATATATATAATATAAAATAGGGCACACATACTGCACACTGCAAAATTTCCCCCATATCAGGCATTGAAGTCCTCCGTGACTGCAATTTCTGTCAACTAAATTGCACATGGATTTACGCCTAATGTGATCAGTGCAGGGTAACGTCTTCTGTCACCACACATTTGCTGTCATTTCGTCACCACAGTTTAGCCCTGGGCTCTGACGGACCAAATATCTCACCCTGAACCTGCAGTCTAATCAACTGTCCACCTTGATTTCCTCCATTCTCCTCTGGAGTCTCCACAACCAATTTCACAGGCCTCAAAATTGGAAACCAGCTGCTTATCTTCCTGGTTCTACAAGATTAAAATACGTATGACCTACTACAAGGCATTCTATGGGTGGGGTTTCCTCCCTCCTCCCTATCATAGCACTAGCCCAACAATGGAGAGCGTTTAGTGCTTGGCTCACCTCCTCCCTCTTGTGAGCTTGCAGCCTACCTCCTAAGCCATAGATTGTAATGGAGCCTCACCCCCTGACACAGGTTGGTGTAGGGATGCAGCATATCAGTGTTACTCTGAGCCTGCTATCCAGATAATTCCTTACTGTCTGTACAGAGATTTTTTTGGGAGGTTTATATCTTTACACTAGGCATTATAGGGCAATATGGTGTAGGCCCCTGATCTGCTCTCTCTGCATTGCAAGAGCTCAGATATACATACCTCCCAACTTTGTAAATGAACAAAGAGGGACACATTGTGCATCGCGCAAAGCGTGCCGCTGCAAATTTTTTTCAGCACTAAGCCACACCTTTAACTCTGCCCAAAACATAACTATACACCTAATCCCACCCAGTCCCCTTACTGCTCCACGTGGTAAATATTCCCCAGTTATGTGCCCCCAGTAATATGCCCTGTTATGTACCCCCATTAATATGCCCAGCTGTGACCCCAGTAATATGTCCTGTTATGTGCCCCCAGTAATATGCCCAGCTGTGCCCCCAGTAATATGCCCTGTTATGTGCCCCCAGTAATATGCTCACATCGTGCCCCATTGTAATATGCTCACATTGTGCCCCCAGTAATATGCCCAGCTGTGTCCCCAGTAATATGCCCAGCTATGCCCACATTGTGCCCCCTAGTAATATGCCCACATTGTGCCCCCTAGTAATATGCCCACATTGTGTCCCCAGTAATATGCCCACATTGTGCCCCCCAGTAATATGTTGTGCCCCAAGTAATATGCCCACATTGTGCCACTCACAGAAAATAAAAAAATATAAACACCACACACTTACATTCTTCCTAGCAGCAGCAGGACATCGGATGCTCTAGTCTGTGGAGGGGCAGAGCCAAGGCTGACTGTCGGCCAGCCCCATCCCCCGCATAGACCAGAGGTATGGAGAGCTGGCAGTGGGGACGGGAGGGATGATGGATGTAGCAGTGAGCCGATGCCGGGACATACTTCCCCCGTACCAGGACAGCGGGACAACCACTGCAATCCAGGGCTGTCCTGCTGCATCCGGGACGGTTGGGAGGTATGGATATATTCTTAGGGGTGTATCTGTCACACTGTTGTCCACTGCTTCTAATGACGATTGGCTGAATTGTGATTGCAGCTCTGGATGACAATTGAGGATCAGTATAATAAGTAATGCAAATGTACAGTGGCGTAACTTCAACTAACTGGGCCCCACAGCAAATTTTTGAACAGGGCCCCCCCAGAAACTTCTTCGCAACCCCCAACTCACATGCAACCCTCACTCTTGTGGCTAGTCAAGATTGAGCTCTCCCAGACAAGGCCTGACAACCGCTCCATCCGTTTCATATAGTGTCACTGTATATAATGTCATTGTATAATACTGTTGAGGGGGCCCTGACAATAAAATCTTTTAGTCTCCCTCTTGAGGGGCCCCCTTGTGGGTCTGGGCCCCAAAGCAGCTGCTTCCCCTGCTTCCCCTATAGCTACGCCCCTGCAAATGTATATACAAAGTTACTCAACGTTGACTAAATTGTCAATTGTGCCTTAAGGTGACATTCCCAGAATCTCAATGTGGGATGCATGCTTGGATGATAACGCTGGGAGAGTATGGGTTATCGGAGCATTCTGTGATGCCGGGCAGCCTGCCAGATCTAATATTAGGACATCACTAATAGGCCTTCTGCACTACTACAGTTCAGAGCACTGTCAGGATTCGGAGCCTCCCTTTTCGTATGGGGCTCTATGAGTTAAAAGGAATAAGTCAGCAGGAAAAAATAAGGGATAAAACCAGGCACCATGCCTTGTAGTTCTGGCTCAGCTAATATGATACATTTCACTTAGCGGTCTGTTGCTTCATTCTGGAATAAATGAATCCATGTGTAAAGGAGCAGTTAAGTGCACAGAGGGCGGGCCCAGGTCACTCTGTGCAATCATGCTTCTTCCTCCCCTTTCAGATTGACAAAACCAGGTGAAATGACTGTGTGGGAACCTGGTTCTGTACCGTCAAGATGGAGAGGGAGGGGCTGTCAGAGAAAGCAGGAGGAGCAAAGGTAGCTTGGGTTGGCCCTTTATGCACTTAACGGCTCCCCATACAGATTAAAGGTACTTTTTCTCCAGAATGAAGCAACCAATCATTAAGTGAACGGTGTCATTACATTCAGCTGGGCCTTGTGCCTGAATTTCCTGCCCTTTAAAGGGGTCGTACCATGAAAAATATTCTACAGTTTTCAAACCAGCACCCAGATCTGAATACTTTTGTAATTGCATGTAATTAAAGATTGTGCATAGTCACTGATTTATTCAATAAAATGTATCCAATCTGTATAGCGCCACCTGCTGTTTGTTCTTTTTCTTATTTCTTTGTCCTGCTCACTGAGATGGCCGCACATGCTCAGTTTCTTCCTGAGCTGTGATAGGGAGAACATGGACACGCCCCCTTAGCTGCAGCAGAAAAAACACTCCCCTGAGCTCACAGCTTGATATAAATTTAGCAGAGCAATGAATGAGGAGATCTCTGGATCCATGTGAGGTACAGGGCTGGTTCTAGCTTTGTTTGAAAGAGATTGTCATGTCCTATATAATGGCTGTTTTTCATTTTTTACATTAGTCATGGGATAACCCCTTTAGGCTGACCATACACATTTGAAATATGTTGGGTGCACCTGAAAATTTTGGGAGACCAGCCGACTGTCTAATGTGGAAGGTGCCTCCCAACTTTCCTCTCTCCCATTCACAACACAGCCAAGTGTCCATAAGTGTCCATATGTATGACGGGATTGGGAGAGACTGAAAGTTTTCTCATGTGTATGGCAGCTGGGTTTTGGTCAGTGTTTTTGGCAAGGGAAGGGGTCAGTGGCATACATAGAGAATTAAGGGCCCCATAGCAAGGAGAAAACCAGGCCCCCCACACAGGAGAGAAGGGTTTCTGCTTAAACCCATTTCAATGACCCTTGGGCCATGTTTCCCCTGCCTCATTTGCTAAAAGTTGTTCCTTTAGAGGGTAGAGTCCTGACCAAGTTTTCATCTCCAGTAGAAGAGGAGATAATCCCAACTAAAACTGGGCCCCCTCTTGCCCTGGGCCCCAGAGCAGTCGCATGGTCTGCCGCTATGGTAGTTACGCCCCTGGTAGGGGTATATACCCCTGCTCATAGCTGCCAGGGTGGGGAGCAACAATCCACTCTACCTTGACACATAATAGCGCAAACTCAGGTCAAGAAAACCTCCGCTAGCCATGGCTCTGTTTTTTTTAAGCTATCACCCTACGCTTCTAGCGTAGAACATCAGCTTCTTCACTTTCACACCCGGACAAGCCAACTACATATGACTATACTAAAAGGCATCCTTATAAGTAACAGTAGTATTTGCCAATCAGTGTCAGATGACTTGTTCACTTTTCTCCTGAATCTCCAGGAGCCTTTGATTTTTCTCTTTGTATCGAACTCTCCATCCATTAAACATATAATTATGATCAGATCCAGCCGATCCCGGGGGTACGCACACTCTTAGCGTTATCAGATACGAGCTGTGTCAGTAACCATGTTATGTGGAGTCTAAACATTGCCAGAAATAGCCGTGTTCCTGGGTGTTAGCAGTGACATGGCGGCTGGGCGCGCACAATGGGGGACAGCAGGAGCGTCGCTCCGAAGATCAGATGTCAGCAGTTCCCAGCAGCGGAGAGGAGCAGACAGCCGATCAGTGCTAACATGGTTACATGGGGGGGGATCCATAGAATAGTAGAAGGTAAAGGGTTTAATTATAGAAGACAGAGAGGTTATTGCACAGGTATGGTGGTATTTCTCCAAGTGTGTGCATGCAGAAAAGCCTTGTGCTCCTATTTTTTATTTCTTGCGGCGTTGTCTCATTTGAAGCATACAGTAAGAGCCTCCTCCCAATGCAGAGATGACACCTAGGACTCGGCGCAATCATGTCGCTGGTCACAGCTGCAATTACAGGGACGGATATAGCGGACTTGATAAAACATCTTCTTTATTACAGTATTCACATTAAAAACCACACATCATCGTAGCAGTGTTGACGCATTTCGACCATACAGCAGTCTTAATTATAGATCTATAATTAAGACCATTGTATGGCTGAAACACGTCAAGCCTGCTCTGATGATGTGACTACTGCAGTAAAGATAATTTGGGTCATTTACGTATCAAACTGGGGTAAAGTAGAACTGGTTGAGTTGCCCATAGCAACCAATCAGATTGCACCTTTCATTTTGGACAGCTCCTTTGTAAAATGAAAGGTGGATAAATGACCCCAGAAGTCATTCAGGAAAATGAATCACTAATTACACTTCCGTTAAACTCAATGCGGTAGATTTATCAAATTGGTGTAAAGTAGAACTGACTTAGTTGCCCCTAGCAACCAATCAGATTCCACCTTTCATTTTCCAAAGGAGCTGTGAGAAATGAAAGGTGGAATCTGATTGGTTGCTATGGGCAACTAAGCCAGTTGTACTTTACTCCAGGTTGATAAATGACTCCAAATGTTTTATTAAGTCTGCTGGATCCATCCCTGTAATTGCTGCTGTTGTTTTAGGCTTGGACCGGCTGAGGATCCGTGACTGAACTTACTGATTTCCTCCACATTTGGATGCTGGATTTTACCTGTCTTCATTTCATTAAATGGTCACCAATTCATTTGAATGACTGCCAGGAACTTAAGTGGCCTTCTCCATCGTGTCACGATCCTGGGTAGCTTTCTGTTATGGCTCATGGTTATTTTGACTCTGACAGACCAGACCTGGCCATGGATGGCGCCATCCTTTTATTATTTTTTTAAAGGGATGTTCTAAGATTTTAAAGGAGTTCTCCGGGCTTTTAATATTGATATTGATTAATATTGATGACCTACTCTCATTTCAATAGGGCTGATCTACTCCTAGGCCCCGTGACAGATGAACTTGTCGTCTCTGGCCTAGGAAAAGCCGTGAGAAGGCCGCGGCGCACAAGAACGCTGCAACCTTCTCAAACAGCTGATCGGCAGGAGTCTGGGTGTCAGACCCCCACCGATCAGATACTGATGACCTTTCAGTCACTGTCTGACTATTTAGGTTGTTTCCTATGTCTCTATAAATCAGTTCTGCTACATCAGTCCACCATCTCTGCTACAAGGCCCCCAACCCTGCTACATCACACATCTAGCTTTGCTACACTGGCTGTCATGCTCTGCTACATAAGCCCTTCAGCTGTGCTACATCAGCCCTTCAATTCTGCTATACCAGCCATCCAGCTCTGCTATATCAGCCCTTCCGTTCTGCTATAACAGTCATCTGGCTCTGCTACACGAGTGAGTTAAACCCAGTCTACAGTCTGGTTACTCTAGCAGTGCCATCAGCTCTACTACACCAGCGATTATTAACCTCCCTGCTGTATTACCCCAGTGCTGCCTATCCATGCTACTACTGCATAAACAGAGTTTTATAGAAAGTATTTCTTGCTTTGCTGGTAAGTTTATCACAATTGCTTGCCAATTAGAAGAAGAGGAAATGAAAATTAGATCCTACAATATTACCAGGCAGATTATGCAGGAGCAGATGCTGCAGGAATTATGTTGTATTACTCAATTAATAGCTGATGATTCAATGAATTATCTCACCCTCTAGAGCTAGATCATTCATAATTGGAAAAACAAAACCACAATATTTAGCTGAACTCACACAATCAAAATCTAATTGTCACCTACTAACGACAGCCAAGATTATGATACAGCTAAACATAGAGATCCCACGGGAAATGGTCATTTCAGTGGTAAATTCAGTGATAAAATACTGCTTGGCATATGTAACAGAGACAAGATGCTCTCCTGTCCACCTCTCTTCGCCTGTCCATCAAAGGACATTATTTGCTGTTTCAGCAACGACAGAATCCCATCTCCTAACTGTCCTAAGTTTGGTGGTCACAAGCTATACCGTATTTTTCGGACTATAAGACACAATGAACCATAAGATGAACTGAGGATATAGAGGAGGAAAATAAAAAATATATATATTTTTCATCAGACCTCGGATCAGACCCCCAGCAGACCTCCAAGCTCCATCAGATCTCAGATCCAACCACAGTTTCTTCTCAGACCTCAGATCAGACCCCCTTTCCTCCTTAGACTTCAGATCCCCAAGCTCCATCAGACCTCAGATCAGACAGCTATCAGATCTCTGTATCAGACCCCATTCCTACTCAGACCTAAGATCAGACAGCTATCAGACCTCCTTATCAGACCCTATTCCTACTCAGACCTAAGATCAGACACTCATCAAACCTCCAATCTCCATCAGACCTCAGATCAGACCCTCATCAGACCCCCAAGCTCCATCAGACATCAGATCAAACCCCTAAGCTCCATCAGACCTCAGATCAGACCCCTATTCCTCCTCAGACGTCAGATCAGACCCCCAGGCCCCATCAAATGAGATCAGACCTCCATTCCTTCTTAGACAACAGATCAGACTCCATTCCTCCTCAGACCTCAAATCAGATCCCCATTCTCCATTGGACCTCAGATCAAACCTCTGGATCAAACTCCCTTTCCTCCTCAGATCAGACCCACAAACTCCATCAGACCTCAGATCAGACCTCTGTGTAAGACCCTATTACTCCTCAGATCAAACCTCCAAACTCCATCAGACCTCAGATCAGACCCCCAAGCTCCATTATACCTCCGATCAAACCCCTAAGCTCCATCAGACGTCAGATGACACCTCTGTATCAGACCCCCACAGTATAAATGAACTTAACTCTCTTGCTCTGGATTTCGCTTTCTTCCTGCAGTCTTCTTCCGGGCTCTGCGCTGCACTGTGATGTCGCACAGCATCAGGTCATATCCCACAGTGCAGTGGGATTCGGAAGCAGACCAGGGAGAGGTGAATACAGCCATGCAAAGTTTCCCTCACCGCTCTGTGCACCTCCTGCATACTAATGACCACTTCCATAATGGAAGTGCACCCATACAGCTAGAATCAGTAATGGAAGATAGATCTCCTAAATTGGGAGGTGAATGCCATTGAAGTGAACATAACCTAGAATGGCCCCTACGCTATGACGGACCTGTGCTTCCTGTTCCATTCAAGGTGCTAGTTCCAGCACCAGAAGCTCCAGAGAACAGCTGATCGGTGCTGGTGTCGGACCCTCACTGATCAGATATTAAAAGGGTTGGCCACTTTCTGGCTACCAGTGTGTATGTAAGATGACTATAAGACACTTACTAACGTAGCCTTTGTTGATATTCTGCGCCATTTACTATATTACATAAGGCTACGTTCACAGCTGCATTCGCTATTCTGGCAGGCTGGACAAAAACATTTGTCTGGCCAAAACCCGACATTTATGCTGGAAACCATCCAGATCATCTCCAGATCCCATTATAGCCAATGGAGATCCGGCAGTACACCAACATAGCCTAAGCTATGCCTCATTGAAAGGCTAATCCGTGTTGTCCTTATAGAGGTCCTCTCCATACGATGGCCGCCGATGGACCAGACACGCCATGCAGTCTCCTCCATTCTAACGCACTGCACCTGCACCGTACAGAAGGCAGGTGCAGTGTATTTGAATGTGTTGTTAAGACGAGTGATGGAGGAGACATCACTTGGAGGTGATTTGCGTGGTCACATGGCCCTCAATCAGCAGCCATTTTATGGACAGGGCCTCAGTCACAAAAGACTTTGACCTCATAAAATACAGAAAAAGGCTCAGAATTCCAACAAAGACTATATTAGAAAGTGCCATATAATCCTCTCATAAACACATTGGTCAACTGTAACCAGAAAGTAGTCAACCCCTTTTAATGACCTTTCCTGAGGATAGTTAATCAATATCAGGAGCCTGGAAACCCCCTTTAACACTCATACTGATCACTCCATAAAATATTCAGCTACTCCCTCTGGATCTTCTGTAGACTATGTTTGGTATTAAGTTGGCTTGGCTCACACCTGAGCAATCTGTAGCTCTTTATTACTTGTCTGTTTTTGTAATTATTGTCAAGGGCTTGGTTAGCTACCACTGAGAGCAGTAACTGACTGTATCGTCGAAAATTAATTGAATCGTGCAGCATTATAAATGAAACATCTGTGCATAACGTGATCTATTATCTGTGGAGACCATCTTCTGGCATTTCTCCCAGATGTAAGTGGACAAGGTCCAGGAGAGATTCCATAAGGGTGGCTGAAGGGGACGAAGATTGGCTAATCCCCAAGGGTCTACAAATAGACTTTGAGGGATAAGAAGCTCTGGGTATCTGGGTTTCTGCCAAAGTTCCTCCAAGACAAAACACATGGCCTATGTGGAGATGGTCTGCTCTTCTTCAGCCCGGTATTCCTAATGAAAATTATCCTCTTCTGCTTCATACAGAGCTTTGTGACTTGTATACAATGAAAAATACACTGTGCAATCAATCTTGCACAAGGGGGGTTCTCCAAACATATCTCTTCAGTCAAAATAGTCTGCATAAAAGTTGAATGTAGACTTTACTGGCCACAGTAGACACGGTAAATTAAACAGCCACATAAATTTAACAGGACAACCAAAGTTAAAGAAGAACTCCCGCAAAAAAATGTATTCCTTGTCCTGCTAGAAATGTACATGATATAATCTGTAGTGAATGTCATTTTCTTACCAGTGGCTGAATTTTTGACTTATATAATCCTGAAGTGTCTTATCTGTGTCATGTGACTAGGAATTAGACCCACCAACTCACACACAGACTTATGTGTGGACAGGAAGTCTAATTCTCTATGTATTCCTATGAGACTGAAAGTGAGGCTCCCATAGGAATGAATAGAGCAGTTACTGGCTTTCTGTCCTGGGTCAGTTGGAGGTCAGGGAGTTGGTCACATGACCCAGCTACAATAAGAAAAGAAGTTATTACGCACAATTACATTCTCTGATAAGAAGATGACAATCACTACAGATTATATCATGCACCTTTCTAACAGGTCAGAGAATAAAATTTTTTGCGGGAGTTCTTCTTTAAGTAGATCAAGGAAAGTCCTTTATATGGGAATGGGAAGCTGCTCCGAAGATTTATTAATGTACACTCCCCTTCCTCCCCTTCAACTAAAAGTTCAGAGGGTTTACATTAATGAACATTTTACTTATTTACCTATTTGTAGAGGTCTGTCCTTCATACAGTAATCACGCATTCCAGTCTAGTCCCCTAGAGCAAGGGCACTTTGGAGTCTGGAGTTTGTGGACATTTGTCCCTATTGCTGCTATGCAAAGCCATCAACTTTGCAGGGAGCAATGGAGCCGGAAGCCAGCTGCGGGGACCAGGCAAGTATGAACCCCATCACGGGTTAGCCACTCTCTGTGGTCTTTTTAACTCTTGGGTAACTCCTTTAATGCACAACCAGCTAATATTGAGAGACTTACAGAGAGAAGCTAGTCATTTTCCATTGCTGTCATAAGGGACTATGAAGAGTCTCTCAGACGGTTGTTTACATCTGGAAACTGATTAGTCATTCCCATTGACTTTTATTGAGGCACAATACAAGTCTACGGAAGCTGTGAACTGCAACATTGTTTCTGTTAGGCCGGATACACATCAGCTCTATTTTTTTCCAATATTCTGCTCCATTAGAGGCTGTCCTGAACGGAGTTGTATACACTCCATTGACTACAACGGAGTCCATCAGTTTCCATTCGGAATCCTTTTTTTAATATTTTAATGAATGAAAAAGTCTTCATTCTGGACTTTTTCTTCCAGTCTTTTAAACGGAATCTGCAACAGAGGACTTGAGCCAAGCTTCCAACACGCATGTGAACTTGCCTTTAGGCTGTGGTTCTTCAGCTTCGCCCCTCCCACTAGAAGGTTGCGGATTAGTTACAAAGCCCCTAGTTGTCTGCAGATAGGGCACAGTGTTCAGTAGGACAGAATATTCCAGTCTACACAAGTAACCAGAAGAAGATGCTGAGATGACTCTGCCACAGAGCCTGGGTCACCAGCCTTTTGACCAGGGACCTAGCTGGATGATTGGGCCATAGATCCTGGGCCACCAGCCCCTTGGTCAGGGTGACAGAGTTCTAAGAAAGAGGGAAAGTTATCTGAGGCCTTTCCTCACCAAACCTTCTGCTACCAGAAGGAACTGGAAAAGCCAGTTCAGTATCTTGTCTATATTATTTTGCACCTGAGTTCCTCCAGTAAAGAAGCACACTGGTTTACTGCAGACCCTGACTCTGGCTTTATTTCCCATTGGGGTGCACCATGCTTTATCAACCCAGCAACACATGGTGACACCTCAATGGTGTCTGGGGGAACCAGGGTAGCGTTGGGCAGTTGCGTAACTAGAAATGACTGGGCACCACAGCAAATTTTGGAACCGGCTCCCCCAGCAACATGTTTGCAAACCCCTCCTCCTGTGCAACCTCCACTCCTGTGGCTAGTCAAGATCACTTTCTCAGACCACGCCCTGCAGTTGCACCATCTGTTTCCTACACATACAGTATATACTGTATGTCATACTGTCACTATATGTAATGTCATTGTATAATACTGTTGAGGTGGCTCTGACAATAAACTCTTTTAGTCCTCCACCTGGGTGAGCCTCGTCTGACCCCCAGCCAATGCACCAGGCTCACACTCAAACAAAAGAAAAATTTAGCCAACCATGTAATATAAAATGGATCAGTAGAAGACTCACTGCCTCCCTACCATGCTACATACTTGGGGACTTCAGAAGCAAAAAAAAAACAACAAAAAAAACGTATCATTAGTGATGTATTGTGCTATTATTTGGGAACTGAATCACAATATTATATGTCAATCATACAGATTTCAAGACTTCATATTACTTGGACACTATATGGCTGTATTTTGTGGGCTCTTTATAAGCTATGGATGGACAACTTTGGGGGAATTTTTTATCATTACATTTTAATTGTTTTGGCTAAAAATCACTTTTCCAAATTGTCTTTATTAAAATTTTTCACCAGTGTCTTCTGCAGCCTTCATTTTCACTGCATCTGTAGACTGTTTCTTCTGCTCCTCAGTGAATTTGTCAGACACTGTGATGGCTCCTTAGTTTTCTGACAAGTCAAAAACAGTCAAGACATATTCTTATCAGTTTGAATATAGTGCAAATGAGTGTTTATAAGCTAAGAAAGTAGAGATAATGGCTACAGATCAAGCCTAGGAGCAGCTCCCTGACAGATTCACTGAGAAGCTGAAGAAACTGTCTGCAGATACACTGAAAATGAAAGCTGTAGAAGGCAAACTGTTGAACATTTCAATAAAGACAAATCTAAAGAAAAAATGTCTTTTAGTTTAAAATAAGTAAAAATGCAATAATTTAAAAAAAATGCCCCCAAAGATGTCCATCAACAACCGTGAGTTTTCTCCTTAGTATTTCCCTTATAAACCAAATTCTGTCTTATAAAGGGGCATTACCACCTAAAAGAAGATACCTGGAAATATAGGGGCACATTTATTAAGACCAGCGCTTTAGACGCCGGTCTTAATAAAGCCCCTGTGATGGCAGTGCACCCGCTGAAGTTATAAAGAGGCACCAGCCTCTCCATAACTTGAAAATGGTAAATGAGACGGCCCTTCCCCGCACCCGAAATTTTAGACCTGGCGTGAGCAGGGATAAGTCGCAGCCTGAATAATTTGGCCGTATTTCAGAATAGTAAATGAACCCCATAGTCTCTAAAAAAAATTAATGTATACAAAAGCATCCAGTAAAAGAGAAATAACATGGAAGGCTATAAGCAGTGCATACGAAGTATCCATTGAAGGCATATGGTGGTAAATCCTCCTGACATACCGTATGCACAGCCTACAGCAGTGGTCTCCAAGCTGTGGTTCTCTAGCTGTTGCAAACAGAGATGGACTGGCCATAAACCCTACAGGAAAATTTCCTGGTGAGACGATCCCCAAGGGGGCCTCCCAAGCCCTCCTCATGGCCACCAGTCAGATACACAATGATCTAATGCTCTGAGCGTTACTTAATGTAGGAGCATCAGGTAACTATGTACTTGGCCTGTGGCCGCAGGTGTCCTTCTTAATTCAACTGTATTGAAGTCCTCAGGATGATGCTACAGTTCCATGCTGCAGTGCAGGTGGCAGTATTTTGTGCTGGACTGTGGTATTTGGATCTGCTGGGGCAGTATATTGTTCTGCACTGTGGTATCTGGTTCTGCTGGGGCAGTATATTGTGCTGCACTGTGGTATTTGGTTATGCTGGGGCGGTATTTTACACTGCACTGTGGTATTTGGTTCTGCTGGGGCAGTATATTGTGCTGTACTGTGGTATCTGGTTCTGCTGGGGCAGTATATTGTGCTGTACTGTGGTATTTGCTTCTGCTGGGGCAATATATTGTGCTGCACTGTGGTATTTGGTTCTGCTGGGGCAGTATATTGTGCTGCACTGTGGTATTTGGTTCTGCTGGGGCAGTATTTTGTGCCTGTACTGTGGTATTTTGCTTCTGCTGGGGCAATATATTGTGCTGCACTGTGGTACTTGGTTATGCTGGGGCAGTATATTGTTCTGCACTGTGGTATTTGGTTCTGCTGGGGCAGTATATTGTGCTGCACTGTGGTACTTGGTTCTGCTGGGGCAGTATATTGTGCTGCACTGTGGTATTTTGGTTCTGCTGGGGCAGTATATTGTGCTGCACTGTGGTATTTGGTTCTGCTGGGGCAGTATATTGTGCTGCACTGTGGTATTTGGTTCTGCTGGGGCAGTATATTGTGCTGCACTGTGGTACTTGGTTCTGCTGGGGCAGTATATTGTGCTGCACTGTGGTATTTGGTTCTGATGGGGCAGTATATTGTGCTGCACTGTGGTATTTGGTTCTGCTGGGGCAGTATATTGTGCTGCACTGTGGTATTTGGTTCTGCTGGGACAGTATATATTTGTGCTGCACTGTGGTATTTAGTTCTGCTGGGGCAGTATTTTTGTGCTGCACTGTGGTATTTGGTTCTGCTGGGGCAGTATATTGTGCTGCACTGTGGTATTTGGTTCTGCTGGGGCAGTATATTGTGCTGCACTGTGGTACTTGGTTCTGCTGGGGCAGTATATTGTGCGGCACTGTGGTATTTGGTTCTGATGGGGCAGTATATTGTGCTGCACTGTGGTATTTGGTTCTGCTGGGGCAGTATATTGTGCTGCACTGTGGTATTTGGTTCTGCTGGGGCAGTATATTGTGCTGCACTGTGGTATTGCTGGTGCCGCCTACTTCTGTTATCCCTGCCTACATATGTTGTCCCTACTTGTGTGGCCTTGCCTTCTGTCAATTTGGACTCATCTACAACATGGAGCCACTTTTAAGGTTTTCTTTCCAGGGCGCTTTAAAGTTTCCAGTCTCCCCTGGTTGCAAGACTCCTTTCCAGAGAAGTTACATTGTAGGCAAGCAAACAGGCAAGAATTGGTTCAGGGCTCTTAGAAAGGGTGAAAGGGTAGTAAGGGGGATACAAACTCCATGCCCTTCTATCCTAAGTAGCGAGGTCTGGCATCATGATGGTGGGTCCATTTTGATCTTTGCTATTCAGCACTCTTTGTATCTCTTTGTATCTTCCTTACACGTACAGGCTTACACAAGGGTGTACAGGTCATATAGGTCATAGTTTGACCTCTTATTCCAGTGAAGTAGGAAGCCAGTAAGAGATCCAGGGGCCACTGAGCCCTTCTTTTCTACAAGGAGGGGGTCAAACATCTACATAGCTCTTCAGCTGCAGATGATACGGTGTAGTGGGGTGACCCAGCAGAAGTAGGGGACATTGTGTACCAGGTTGGGTGTTATGGTACATAAACCCTCACTAGAAGCAGGTTCCAGTTTAGATTTTTACGATGGGATCCATTCTTCTTGTATCTGATGCTGTATTAATAGCACTATTATGCGTTCACTATACGGTACTTTTCATTTGCTGTATCATAAGTTGGAAATGTTGCTTTCTGTGAGCAATTTACTTTACTACGCTATACTGGTTTCCAGTACTAGAGAATTTATGTACTTATGCACTGTGTAGTTTAAGACAGAATTTTCCTTTCAGGCATAGAAACATTTGCAGACCACCCTGCAGCTGATGAGTACCCCCACAGTGATCATTGCCCCCACAGCTTCCCTAGTGCCAGTGTACACTGATACTAGCCTAGGGTATGGCGAGGGCAGACTCCAACCTCTTACTGTTAACTCCTTCATGCCCAGGCTGACCATATCCAGTGTATGCTCTCCACAGATATTTTTCATTTCTTCCATGTCTTGTTCCTCTGACCTAATAATGCACTGGAAACCCAATTATCATGACTAATGACTGAAGGCCTGATAAGAATCCATGGTTAATTAAGATAAGATTAAAATAGAAGAGGATGGAATCGGAGCAAGCTAATTCTGAGCTAATTGCTTCTTTTCTCCAAAATTGCAGATGTAGCGGAGCTGAGTTTCTTAAGGGCCCTTTACACAGGCCGAGAATCCCAAAGGTAATTGTTAACGAGTGTTCATAGTAATGTTCGTTAGCGATTATCTAGTGGTGTTAATGTACCGCCCATTACCCGATGAACGAGCAAAACGCTTGTTCATCGGGTAATTCAATCGTTTGTGCGCACACAGAAATTATCGTTTACTGGCAGCTGTGTAATCACAATCTGCTGCCAGTGTAGTACCTCAGAGGGGGCACTACCATTCTTACACCTAGCTACTGTCTCTAATGCCTAGCAAAGAATGTTATCTGTGTATTTAATTCCAGGTCCTCTGATACTGTTATTACATATAATGTGCCTGGTTATCCAGCAGGTGGCAGTGTATCTGGCAGAGAGTACCTTTAAATAGAATGGAACTTGCCATTCCATTTTCACCCTTTTGGACAGAAGTGGGCCAGTCCTACTTCTTCCTACTAAGGGAGGGGTTGGAGGAAGCTATAGTTGTGTCGAGAATGGAGAAGTTGAGAAATAGAGTGGAGAGTTGGAGCTTAGAGAGTGAAGCAGTGTGATGAGAGAGCTTTTCCACTCACTGCTGCAGGGGCTTTGGGAAAGTAGCTAAGAGAGCAGCCCATTCCTGATATATAAAAGGACATAGTACCTCTGAGGGGCAAAATAGAGCCAAAGACCTCTACTCAGCAAAACGAAGCTGATAGGAACCAGACTGAAGCCAGAGATTAGCACAGCAGCAGAGAGATAAAGCAAGATTTACCTGCCAGTTTATATTTACGGAAAACAGATACAAACATCCTGCACCATGTGATAGTAGAATGTGCGGATGTACAAGGCTAAATTTAGAGATTCACTGAAAAAATGCACTAAAACAGTAGATGCAAACAATATATGGACTAAGCCCTCACTCTATAGATAAAATCTGAGACTCTTAGCCAATACATTTTGATCAAAATACATCTGTGCCCACCTACCCAGCGCCACGGTGGTCTCAGTCCAGGCAGGTCCTACGCTAAACCTTCCTATGCGGTTGTGCATCTATGTTTAGGTGCGCAGACCCTGCACATATAGTGTGCTGCTCCTAGTTACCTCTATGTGCATCAGCAACCAATGAGAGGAGGAGCACACACACCTATATGTACCACCTTAATCAAGGTCGCCTCTTAGATAGGTGGGACAAAAGTGCACATGAATGCTACTCCCCTGGTTTTAGGAGCGCATTCACACCAGAAGGTGCTACACCTTCCAGAGACAAAAAATATTTACGGAAAACAGATACAAACATCCTGCACCATGTGATAGTAGAATGTGCGGATGTACAAGGCTAAATTTAGAGATTCACTGAAAAAATGCACTAAAACAGTAGATGCAAACAATATATGGACTAAGCCCTCACTCTATAGATAAAATCTGAGACTCTTAGCCAATACATTTTGATCAAAATACATCTGTGCCCACCTACCCAGCGCCACGGTGGTCTCAGTCCAGGCAGGTCCTACGCTAAACCTTCCTATGCGGTTGTGCATCTATGTTTAGGTGCGCAGACCCTGCACATATAGTGTGCTGCTCCTAGTTACCTCTATGTGCATCAGCAACCAATGAGAGGAGGAGCAAACACACCTATATGTACCACCTTAATCAAGGTCGCACAGATGTATTTTGATCAAAATGTATTGGCTAAGAGTCTCAGATTTTATCTATAGAGTGAGGGCTTAGTCCATATATTGTTTGCATCTACTGTTTTAGTGCATTTTTTCAGTGAATCTCTAAATTTAGCCTTGTACATCCGCACATTCTACTATCACATGGTGCAGGATGTTTGTATCTGTTTTCCGTAAATATTTTTTTGTCTCTGGAAGGTGTAGCACCTTCTGGTGTGAATGCGCTCCTAAAACCAGGGGAGTAGCATTCATGTGCACTTTTGTCCCACCTATCTAAGAGGCGACCTTGATTAAGGTGGTACATATAGGTGTGTGTGCTCCTCCTCTCATTGGTTGCTGATGCACATAGAGGTAACTAGGAGCAGCACACTATATGTGCAGGGTCTGCGCACCTAAACATAGATGCACAACCGCATAGGAAGGTTTAGCGTAGGACCTGCCTGGACTGAGACCACCGTGGCGCTGGGTAGGTGGGCACAGATGTATTTTGATCAAAATGTATTGGCTAAGAGTCTCAGATTTTATCTATAGAGTGAGGGCTTAGTCCATATATTGTTTGCATCTACTGTTTTAGTGCATTTTTTCAGTGAATCTCTAAAATTACCTGCCAGTTTACCCTAATTCTGCTGGGGCCAAGAGAAAGACCAAGTATTGTTTGGATGACACAAGTTTATTGCAAGTTTATTCAAGTAAAAACCGTTAAACTTCACCAAGTCTGGACTCTACTCACTCCATCAACTACAACTCCTTTGTTGCTATGGAGCCTAACCCGGGGTGGAGGGGGCATTGACTGTATCCAGGTAGGAGCACCATTGCACAAACTATTACGGCCACTCGGCATCCTAAACACTGGGACTTGATCGCCCTAGGGGGGGGGGGCGGAACGTCGCACCAGCAAATGAATCAGTATGGGGAAGAGCTATGGCAATAGCGATCACTACTCCCCATACTGTGGCGGGGATGGCTAATGTAAATGCAGCACTCTCCTCTGCAAACAAGCAAGCGATTATCGAGAAGGAAAGCTTCCCTCCCAACAATCTGCTGCTCTTTCGTCCCATGTAAAGGTAGCAAGGCTCAATTGTCAATAGCAACTGCTTGCGATACTGCACTGTAAAGGTGTTTGTCCCACCCTATTAAGAGATAACATACCGTATTTTTCGCCCTATAAGACGCACCTAGGTTTTAGAGGAGAACAATGAGAAAAAAATATTTTTCATTAGACCTCAGGTCAGACGACCAATCAGACCCCCAATGTTAAACAGACCTTAGCTGACAGCCCCAATCAGACCCCCAATGTTAATCAGACCTTAGCTGACAGCCCCAATCAGACCCCCAATGTTAATCAGACCTTAGCTGACGGCCCCAATCAGACTCCCAATGTTAATAAGACCCCAACAAGACCTCAGATCAGACCCCCAAGTAAATGACCCCCAATCAGACCTCAGATAAGACCCCCATGCCTTTCATCAGCCCCATATGCCTTTCATCAGCCCCTATTGTCTAAAATCAGCCCCCATTGCCTCTCATATTAGCCCCCAGTCTTATGGAGCGAAAAATACGGTATACGGTAGGTAGCATAACCAAGCACATGCTGATAGGTAGCAGGGGTGTCTGCCAGGACCCCCCAAACCTACTGCAAAAGATACAGAATGAGCTTTACCATACCTGACGTACTACCAGACGTCAGCAGAAACTGGCTGACCTGTTACATGTGCACTTGGCAGCTGAAGGCATCTGTGTGTTGGTCCCATGTTCATATGTGCCCTCACCGCTGAGAAATATGAAGTTTTAATATATGCAAATGAGCCTTTAGGTGCAACAGGGGCTTTACCGTTACACCTAGATTCTCAGTTCTCTCTGAAAGTTTTGCACCCTCACTACTTTGATTGACAAGGCCAGGTGTGATCACATTTTCACCGCCTAGCCCTGTCAATAAAAATGGAGAGTGTGCGGCAGTTGCAAAGAGAGCAGAGCCTCTAGGTGTAATGGTAACGCCCCCGTTGCTCCTAGAGGCTCATTTGCATATATTAAAACATCATATTTCTCAGTAATGTGGACACATATGAACATTGAACCAACACAGATGTCTTCAGCTGCCAAGTGCACATGTAACAGGTCAGCCAGTGTCAAAGGTACAAATCTGATGACAGATGCCCTTTAAGTAATTTATTTTTTTGTGAGAAAGGGCTTTACTTTTTTTTTTTTTTTTTTTAGAACTACTGGTCTTAGTTTGAATTTGAAATTGTATGCTTTTACACGCTAAGTTTTCATTTCAATTACCTTGATAAACTATTCACTTTAGTGTACCATTATAATACATAGCATGGTCTAGTAGAGAATATTACATAACACATGGTTGAGAGCTCTTTATCGTTTATTTTTCATTTAGCTACGCTTTATTCTCACAAAAATTTGATTCCCTGCAGGGGGACTTTTTAATGTGCTATAAATTGGGGTAGCAACCAATCAGATTCCACCTTTCATTTTTCACAGATCCTTTGGAAAATGAAAGGAGGAATCTGATTGGTTGCTATGGACAACTAAGCCAGTTCTACTTTACACCAGTTTGATAAATCTCCCCCATTGTATTTATCCGATAAGTCGGGCTTATACCTTATGTCTGTGGAGGCTCCAATCCTGGTTTTGGTTTGCAATCACTGATGGAAATCACTGACCGAACGCAGAGGTGTTCAATAAGGCATAAGACTTTGTCCCAGCGATCACAGACGCAGCACTGCTGCTGTATAGATAAGCTCATAAAACAGCCAAAACCTATTTCACAGCCTACTTCTCAATGTGGAATCCTGCAGCATCATGTTCAGGGTGGTGCAGAATAAAGAGCCTTAAAGGCGTCATCTCACTTCAGCAAATGGCACTTATCATGTAGAGAAAGTTAATACAAGGCACTTACTAATGTATTGTGATTGTCCATATTGTCTCCTTTGCTGGCTGGATTCATTTTTCCACCATATTATCCACTGCTCGTTTCCATGGTTACGACCACCTTGCAGTCCATCAGTAGAGGTTGTGCTTGCACACTATAGGAAAAAGCACTGGCCTGTGAGCTCTCTCATGGCCCTGGCCTCCAGAGAGGCCGGTGCTTTTTTCCTATAGTGTGCAAGCACAACTACTACTGATGGACTGCAAGGTAGTCATAACCATGGAAACGAGCAGTGGATAATATGGTGGAAAAATCAGTCCAGCTCGCAAAGGTAGCAGTATGGAAAATCACAATATATTAGTAAGTGCCTTGTATTAACTTTCTGTACAAGATAAATGTCACTTGCTGAAGTGAGACAACCCTTTAAATTTAAAGGGGATTTCCAGGTCTTCTATATTGATGACCTATCCTCACAATAGGTTATCAATGTCTAATCACTGAGGGTTCCACTCCTGGCATCCCTGCTGATCAGCTGTTTGAAGAGCCTGCAGCCTCCTCTTAGCTCACCAAGCACAGCGCCGTACATTGGATAGTGGCTATGCCTAGTATTGCAGTTCAGCCCCATTCACTTTGATGAGACGGAGCTCCGCCTAGGCTAGGGATCAGCAACCTCTGGCACTCCAGCTGTTCTGAAACTACAACTCCCAAAATGCTCCATTTACTTCTATTGGAGTTAGAAGAACCGCCACGCATGTTGCATGCTGGGAGTTGTAGTTTTAAAGCAGCTGGAGTGCCGAAGGTTGCTGATCCCTGGCCTAGGCCATGTGACTGATGAATGTGACATCACAGCCGTGCTCACTAGAGTGTCGGAGGGTTTTCAAACAGCTGATGGTGGGGGTGGATTGGGCGGGGGCGGGAGTGGGACCCCCACTGACCGGTTATTGGTGACTATCCTGAGGATAGGCCATCAATATAGAAAACTTGGAAAACTCTTTTAACTATTCGACTGCCCTTGACCACAAAGCATTCAGACATTAACGACTTCACTCCCCTAGACCACCAGGGATCTCTTCATTTAACCCCATCACCGCCACCAGAGAAATTTGCATAAAATGGTTTGTCCATAAAATAAATGATGCCATACTGCTGGTCCTCCGCCAGTCTCTGTCTTCATATTCACTGGCCGTCGCAACGACCCACCACAGTGATTGGGTTCAAGAGGCACCAGGAGGTGGACCGGGAAGTGTCAGGATGGGAGCGGCAGGGGATTGTAAGGTGAGCATTCCCTGTTTATTTTACACCATCCTGAAACAAAAATGAATCGGCCAGACAACCCTTGTAACCCCTTTACTGCTCCAGATCACCAGGGATGCTAACACCTGCCATAGACCACGAGGCATACAGACACTAAAGGGAAAGGTCAGTAAGGGTAAACGCACATAATCAAGATTGCGTGCGGATTTTCAGTGCGGATTTGCACGCGGAAAATCCGCACCGTAAGTCATGTACATTGTATTCTATGAGAATTTGAAATTTTCATGCACATGGTGCAGATTTTTTCCGTGCGGATTTTGACCTAAGGTGCGGATTTTAAAATATGCAGCATCTCAATTTATTTTATTTTTCCTGATTTTAATGGTAAGAGTAAAATCAGCATGCAGAAAATCCGCATGTAAGGTATATCCGCACCAATTGGTGTGGATTGACCCCACAGATTTCCCTGTGAACACCTGTGGATTTCAGTGCAGATTGTCCACACGTAAATCCTGAACATGTGCTAAAGGGGTTGTCCAAGGCTTGAAATGCTCCTCCATATGCCCAGACCCCTCACACACAATATACTTACCTGGCTCCCTGCGCCGCTCCAGCCTCGGATAACCCCTTTAAAGACCTCCCTTTAGGCCCCTTTCACACGGGCGAGATTTCCGCGTGGGTGCAATGCGTGATGCGAACGCATTGCACCCGCACTGAATCCTGACCCATTCATTTCAATGGGGCTTTTCACATGAGCGATGTTTTTCATGCATCAGTTCGCCGTTGCGTGAAAATCGCAGCATGTTCTATATTCTGCGTTTTTCACGCAGCCCTGGCCCCATAGAAGTGAATGGGGCTGCGTGAATAACGAATTGCGTGCGGATGCAATGCGTGATTCACTGATGGTTGCTAAGAGATGTGAAAGAGGCCTTAGTGTCTGTATGCCTTGTGGTCTATGGCAGTAAAGGTGTAAGGCCTCTTTCACACGGGCGTCACGGATTCAGTCCGGATGCGTTCAGGGTGCGTTCCCAAAAATCCACACGCATCCGCACCAATCCACACGCAATGGCAGTCAGTTTCGACTGCGATTGCGTACATTCGTTCAGTTTTTTCCGCGCGGGTGCGAAGCGTCTTGATGCGTTTTTCACGCACGTGATAAAAAACTGAATGTTTACAAACAACATCTCTTAGCAACCATCAGTGAATCACGCATTGCATCCGCACGCAATTCGTTATTCACGCAGCCCCTTTCACTTTAATGGGGCCAGAGCTGCGTGAAAAACGCAGAATATAGAACATGCTGCAATTTTCACGCAACGGCGAACTGATGCGTGAAAAACATCGCTCATGTAAAAAGCCCCATTGAAATGAATGGCTCAGGATTCAGTGCGGGTGCAATGCGTTCACATCACGCATTGCACACGAGCAGAAATCTCGCCCGTGTGAAAGGGGCCTAAGTGTTAGCATCCCTAGTGATCTAGGGCAGTAAAGAGCTTACAAAGGTTGCCTGGCCAATTCACTTTTGTCTCAGGATGGCGTAAAATAACAAACAGGGAATACTCACCTTTCAATCCCCTGCCGCTCCCATCTTAGTGCCTCTTGACGCTCAGGAATGACCTCTAAGGCTACTTTCACACTAGCGTTTTTAAATTCCGGTATTGAGCTCCGTCATAGGGGCTTAATACCGGAATAAAACACTTCAGTTTTGTCCCCATTCATTGTCAATGGGGACAAAACTGAACTGAAGACAACGGAGGCTCCTGAAAGCAGCATGCTGCGGTTTTTTCTCCGGTCCAGGCATCCGCACCAAGCCGGATCCGGAATGACCCCCAATGCAAGTCAATGGGGGTGGATCCGTCTGGTGTGACCACAATGGTAACCGGATCCGCCCTCCATTGACTTTCAATGGAGTTCATTACGGATCCGGCTACACAGAAATACATACATACATACACATACATACTCACATACTCCAGGCAGGGACGCCGGCAGCATGTCTTCACGCGCCTCCTGCACGCAGCTATGACGTTTCCCCACTGCGCCCAGCAGAGGGTGCTGTGGGGAATCGTCATCACTGCGCGCAGGAGGCGCGTGAAGACGTGCTGCCGGCGTCCCGGGCTGGAGTATGTGAGTATGTATGTATGTGTATGTATGTATGTGTGTGTGTATGTCTGTATGTATTTCTGTCAACATGTGTGGGGCCGGAGCGCATGTATCAGCGTTAGCACGGATCCGTTGGCACCCTTTAGGTGCCGGATCCGTGCTAACACTAGTGTGAAAGAGGCCTAAGTCCAGGAGAGGGGAGCCAGGTGAGTAGAATCAGTGTGAGGAGCCCGGGCGTATGGGGGAGCATTTCCAGCCTCAGATCACCCCTTTATAGGGGTTATCCAGGATTTTATTACTGATGACCTATCCTCAGGATAGGTCATTGGTATCTTAACGGTGGGGGTCCAGCATCAGGGACCCCTGCCGATCAGCTGTTTGAGAAGGTACCGGTGCTCTCACAGCTTACCAAGCACAGTGCCGTACATTGTGTCGTTCACTTGAATGGGGCTGAGCTGCTCCTAGGCCACGTGACCGATGAATGTGACGTCAGTGGCCTAGGAAAAGCTAAGAGAATGCCACGCCGCTCACAGGAGCGCCGGTGCCTTCTCAAACAGCTGATTGTCGGGGGTCCTAGGTGTCAGACCCCCACCGATCAGATACTGATAACCTATCCTGAGGTGATCAGTAGTAAAATCCTGGAAATTACATCTGAGGCTGGATGTCTCTCGGCAGTCTCTTTCCTCTCCCCGCCGCCTTCCCTTGGCAATGTCTGACCGCTTTTTTCTAGTTCAATAATAAAATGAATGAGACTTTGGGTCAATACATTTTAATTCCTTAAATGAAGAAAAATGCAGAATTGCAGAAGGAGTATAAAGATATACACGGATCCTCTTCGTATTCTCCTCCTTTATATCCTCTTTATTCCTTCTTTCAGCACAAGTCACTACGATTGTAATATTTCTTCAGGTGAGAGAAAATCCGCTCCGTGGTAGTCTTCTTCGATGGATTCATCCCAACAGGAATTTGCAGAGCATTGCTCCACTACAGTCCTGCAGATCATCTCTCCTTTAGCTCGCCATATTCGGTTTTTATTCTATTTATACATATATTTAAAGAGGAGCTGTCGTCTCTCCTGACGCGTCTCTTCTAGTAAATACTTGTATTCTACACAATATAATAATGGAGCAGCTTTTCTTAGAGCTCTTGGAAGTGCCGGTCCTCTCTTATTCCTCCTAGAAATTTATGAATAAATTGATAACTGGGCGTTACCATTCCACTTGTCAAAGGGGTATATACCTACATAGAAAGACACTGGATGCACTCATTAGACAGTGTGTGACATGCCTCAAACAGGTAACACCCAGGAATAACAGAGAAGACACTGGATTCACTGACTGGACAGTGTCAGAGTGGTCAGGGACACACCTTGAGCTGGTAATACCAGAGGAGACACTGGCAGCACTGATTGGATAGTGTCTGACTGTGCAGAGACATCCCCCCCCAACTGGTAACACCCAGGAATAACAGGGGAGACAAATGGACTGTGTCAGACTAGTAAGGGATACGCCCCCAACTAGTAACACCCTGTATTAACAGAAGAGACACTGGATGTGCTGATTGGACTATGTCACACTGGGCAGAGACATGCCCCCAACTGGTGACACCCAGGAATAACACAGGAGATCCTGGCAATACTGATTGAATAGTGTCAGACTGTGTAGGGACACCCCCCTCCAACTGGTAACACCCACAAATAACAGAGGAGACAACTGTACTCTGTCAGACTGGTCAAGGACACCCCCCAACTGGTAACGCCCCGGGAAAACCCTGGCGTAACACCCAAGAATAACAGAGGAGACCCTGGACAGTGGCAGACTCTGCAGGGACACACCCTCAACTGGTAACACCCATGAGTATTAGAGGAGACAACTGGACTGTGTCAGACTGGTCAAGGACATGCCCCCAACTGGTAACACCCAGGAAACCCTGGCAGCACTGATTGAACAGTGTCAGACTGTGCAGGGACATACCCCCCAACTGGTAAGAGGCGTGACACAATACAGAGGTCTAAGAAAAGATGCTTCAGCATTGTTATTACATGGGCAGTACAAGTATTTACTAAAACAGACAAGTCAGGAGAGGTGCCCGATCCTTTTTACATCCCATAGTTGAGTCCAACCCACCAATAACTTATGTATCTAGAGGCAGGCGTAATGTCCAAGCACCCGGCGAGTATCAGTCCAGCACCACTCTTCTTTCTGCTTGTCACAAGCTTTCTGGCTTGAACCCCTTTATGGAAGGTTTGGTTGGGTCATTATCTACAGGTTTTCAGTCCATGTCAGAGGCCTCTCAGAAGAGAGCGGTGAAGTATAGGGCCACGAGGGTGACAGCACGCTGGCATGGTGCCGAGATATCCCCGAGCGCCCTTCATCTATCCTTAGGTCCGGTGAAAGCTCCGCGTTGAGCTGTGACTGCAAAATAGAGCACAATGTGAGTGTGACAGTCCCCATACGAGGTGCACAGCAGAGCAGGATCAACCCACTTCAGCATCTAGAGCTGTATGGTGACACAACAACTCATCGCACGTAGTCCTCCTGATATGAACAATGTGACAGAACTGCAGCAATTGAAGTGTGACTGTAATCTGGAAACGACAAGGACGCTGGCACGTGACAGCATGTTCAGCATCCAGAAGATTGCTGTGTGGGTATGGATGTGGGCACAGCACAGAGGGGTATGGCGAAGAAAAGAGAGGTGGTGGTCTTGTACCCCACCCTATAGGAATAAATTCATGAAAGCAGTCTAGGTCCTATAGCTAGGCCAGATGTTGTACCCTTTATGTTACCCATTAAAGTGTTTTTATTTTTGTTTCTTGGAAATGTTATTTTATTGGTTTGGTATCTATCATGTAAGTCACAACCCCCCCAAAAAATTGTTGATTTGTGGCCAATGGGCTGAAGAGCATCAACCCTGTTTTATCATATTAATGACCTATCCTTAGGAGAAGTCATTAATATCAGATTGGCGGTCTGATATGGGGATCTGATCTGAGGATCCGATATGGGGGTCTGATCTGAGGATCCGATATGGGGGTCTGATCTGAGGATCCGATATGGGGGTCTGATCTGAGGATCTGATATGGGGGTCTGATCTGTGGATCTGATATGGGGGTCTGATCTGAGGATCTGATATGGGGGTCTGATCTGAGGATCCAATATGGAGGTCTGATCTGAGGATCTGATATGTGGGTCTGATTTCAGGATCTGATATGGGAGTCTGATCTGAGGATCTGATATGTGGGTCTGATTTCAGGATCTGATATGGGAGTCTGATCTGAGGATCTGATATGTGGGTCTGATTTCAGGATCTGATATGGGAGTCTGATCTGAGGATCTGATATGTGGGTCTGATTTGGGGTCTGATTTCAGGATCTGATATGGGAGTCTGATCTGAGGTGTGATATAGGGGTTTGATCTGAGGATCTGATAAGAGGGTCTGATTTGAGGTCTGATTTAGGGGTTTGATCTGAGGATCCCATATGGAGGTCTGATCTGAGGATCTGATATGTGCGTCTGATTTGAGGTCTGATTTCAGGATCTGATATGGGAGTCTGATCTGAGGTGTGATATGGGGGGTCTGATCCAAAAGGTAAGGGGGTATTTTTTGTACTGGCACACATTATAAAGGGGTATTTTTTGTACTGGCACACATTGTAAGGGGGTATTTTTTATAATGGGGCACATTATGAGGGAGTATTTTTGTACTGGTACACATTAGGGGGGCATTTTTTACTGGCACATATTATAAGGAGAATTATCACTACTTGGGGACTATGGGGAATTATTACTACTGGGGCACAGTTAACACTATGCACTCTGGCAGATAATTATTTCTATTGATGGGACTTTGGGGAGCACTATTACTACTATTACACTTTTTGCTGGGTGCAGGCATTTCTTAGGGCACTGCGTGCCAATAATTATTGAAGAGGGCACTATCTGTGTGGTACTAGTATTTTCAGGGTGATTATCTGTTTCTGCAGTATAGTATTGTGGAGCACAGAGGGCACAGTATTGGGGGTGGCAGGATGGGGTGTTGAGAAGGAGGATGATGTAAAAGTAGGAAACTAAGATTTTTGTTTGTCAAACTCTGCAGAGATGAGAGATAGCTGAAAGAAATCATCATGGTGGTCTGGTCTGAATGGAGAAGATGAGGAAAGAGAATATCCATATTACAGGAGACGTCACTAGATGTAAGAGGTATAGGGCGCTGTACTACCCTGTATGTTTTGTAGCGCTGTATGTAATGTTTTCCAAGTTTGGGTGGTCATCTCAAAGAGGTGCCAGGGAAGAGGCACACTATATCCTGGAGATATATATACTGGATTAGAAGATGGTAAAGAGGAAGGCATAATACCTCAGAGACACAGATCCTAAGGTGGGGTGAGCTGTCATTCTTCTTGTCCTGCAATAAGAAATTGCACATGTCACCTACAGGTCAAACACTCCCATCATGTACTAAAAAAAATCGCAATCTCACAGGCCGCCAAACTACTGCCAATGTCATCAGATCAACCACATAAAGTATGGGTTTTGGTTCTTACTGGGATGGAATCACAGATGTCAGGGTTCATCTCGTACAGCGTGTTACTGTCACTCTGGTTGTCCGGAAGGACATGTCTCTTCTCACTTCCGTGAAGAGATGGTGGTGAGGGGAGGCCGAGGGATGTTCTGCTTGTGGACAATATCTGTGCCGTTCCCAAAAGCATAAATGGCATTTCCTGAAGACATAAGAAGAGATTATATAATCTGTCTCATATCTAACTATCTATCTATCTATCTATCTATCTATCTATCTATCTAGTATCTATCTATTGTAAGGGATCGATTCCTCTCTCAGGGGGTCGCCATCACACACTTCTTCACAACACGGGATTTTTAAGTCCAACACAACTTTATTTTCACACTTTTTGCTCCAGCATGAAACAAAACCATCAAAATAACCCCTGCCCTGCTACGCTCTGACTAACACAGTAGTTCAGCTAACTCACCAAAATACAAACGCTGTTCACACACAGCTTTTAAGTGCGGCTTCCTCAGCCGTTCAGTCCAACAGCCTCCTGGCTGTGACTCCAACCTGTACCTTTGGGGGGAGATGGTCCAACAGTCCTCCCGACTCTGACCGTGTGACCCTCTTCTCCTAGGGTCACTGGGCCCCCCAAACTTCCAGGCTACACTGAGCCTTGTGGCCCCTCAGCCCTCGTGGCTGAGACCACACAGAGCCACCGCAGGCTCTAACCTCTCAGGCCTCCTCAGCCTTTCTCTTCCTCAGGCCTCCTCAGCCTTGTGCCCCCCAGCCCTTCTGGCTGGGACCACACTCTCTCTGTTCCTGGGCGCCCTCTCTCTCTCTAACACACAGTGCAGGTTAACTTATCCCTGCCTGATTAATCCAGCTGGCCTCACCTGGGGCCAGGGAAACCTGTGACGGATTAGGGTGTGTGGACTGGAAGACTCCCACTTCCAACCTGTCTCCTAATCCAAGAAATCCAGCCCATGCAACATTAAACGAAAACCAGCTCCAGCAACTATGCTGGATCTATCTATCTATCTATCTATCTATCTATCTATCTATCTATCTATCTATTCATCCATCCATACACATTTCTTTCTTTCTTTCTTATCTCATATCTCATATCTATCTCATATTTATCTATCTTCTGTCTATCTATCTATCTATCTATCTATCTATCTATCTATCTATCTATCTATCCATCTCTCATATCTATCTATTCATCCATTCATACACATCTTTCTTTCTTTCTCATATCTATCTGTCTCATATTTGTCTCATATCTATCTCATATTTATCTATTATCTATCTATCTATCTATCTATCTATCTATCTATCTATCTATCTATCTATCTATCTATCTATCTATCCATCTCTCATATCTATCTATCTATCTATCTATCTATCTATCTATCTATCTATCTATCTATCTATCTATCTAAAAAAAAGCAATAGTGAAAGCAGCACCGCAAATTCAGACTAATGTGTAGGTGTGCCAGTGGCTCCGGAGATGGTCAACTCCTTGCTACGTAAAAATAAAATTCCACAGCACCACCGGACGTGAATCAAAAAGGATGTGATTTATTCACCAAGACAGCGACGTTTCAGTCCTCTTACTGGGACTTTCTCAAGCAGTAAGTGATATCAGCATTACATAAGTATATATAGCCATAGTAGTGTATACATAATCAATTCATTAATTACATCATAGGTACAAAATTTCATATTTCCATAGTAAAAAGATATATATAAAAAGTAACAATTCATACAAACAAGAAATATATAACACAATTTAGTGATAAAAAAACTTTTCATAATCAAATTCATATTAAAACATATCAAAGTGTCCTAATTGTTCCTTATTTCCATATCTAATACATCTGTGCATTTCACGTGCTCATAATACATAATTATTAAAAGTAGTAACCAACCAGCATGTGTCCACAATTCCCGTCTGAATAGCGTTGTGAAGACTCAACTGAGCATGCGTAGATACTAGAAACCGGAAGTGTGTACCAGTGTGGAACGCACATGTGATAGTAAAATCATGTGACATCACTCAAAAACCGGATATCCGCATACACATCCGGAAAAGTCACTGCGTTCCACAATGGAACGCTCACATGATTCACTTATTGGATCATGTGATTCAACTATCAGAGCGCCAATCCAAAACGCCCTTATTCCTAATAGCCCACAGTTCAGTCAAAATCTAAATAATCTGTAGACTATAAAATTTATGACTATCATTGGGGTGCGGCCATTACACTACTTTAGTAGAATCAGACAAGATATTATTATCTGTGTTTATATGTGTAACTGGGATCGTCAGTATCTATGGACATTGAATCACATGATCCAATAAGTGAATCATGTGAGCGTTCCATTGTGGAACGCAGTGACTTTTCCGGATGTGTATGCGGATATCCGGCTTTGAGTGATGTCACATGATTTTACTATCACATGTGCGTTCCACACTGGTACACACTTCCGGTTTCTAGTATCTACGCATGCTCAGTTGAGTCTTCACAACGCTATTCAGACGGGAATTGTGGACACATGCTGGTTGGTTACTACTTTTAATAATTATGTATTATGAGCACGTGAAATGCACAGATGTATTAGATATGGAAATAAGGAACAATTAGGACACTTTGATATGTTTTAATATGAATTTGATTATGAAAAGTTTTTTTATCACTAAATTGTGTTATATATTTCTTGTTTGTATGAATTGTTACTTTTTATATATATCTTTTTACTATGGAAATATGAAATTTTGTACCTAATGATGTAATTAATGAATTGATTATGTATACACTACTATGGCTATATATACTTATGTAATGCTGATATCACTTACTGCTTGAGAAAAGTCCCAGTAAGAGGACTGAAACGTCGCTGTCTTGGTGAATAAATCACATCCTTTTTGATTCACGTCCGGTGGTGCTGTGGAATTTTATTTTTATCTATCTATCTATCTATCTATCTATCTATCTATCTATCTATCTATCTATTCATCCATTCATACACATCTTTCTTTCTTTCCTTCTTTCTTTCTTTCTTTCTTTCTTTCTTTCTTTCTTTCTTTCTTTCTTTCTCATATCTATCTGTCTCATATTTATCTCATATCTATCTCATATTTATCTATCTTCTATCTATCTATATATCTTGTCCTGTTACGATATGTCCACAATGAGTTACCCCCTCCTCTATCCACCTGATATGCCTCTTTGTATCATCCATCCATCTTTTTTCCTATAGTAAATTAATCATCTGCATTAAGCAAATCTAGAGAGAGCGTCTTCCCAAACACGTTTTATCAGACTGCGATCTTTCATGCATTTCTAATTCTGCTGCGTGGAAAAATTGAATTATCAAGAGGGTCGATGTCACTGAGATCAATCACGATGCATCTGAGACATACATTTCACGTTTGTGTATTCAAGTTTAACGTGTAGAGCGAGCGAAATAAACTGCTGCGTAGACTGCGCTGACTGCTGCTATCTCTGATAGATATTCTGCATTTAAAGGGGAAATCACCAAGTACTGATGATCAGAGATCTTACCCCTATATGTGACCTTTCACTGGGTTTCCCCTGTAAAGCAGTTTACAGCAGTATACACAGTGTCACGTCTCTCCATGGGCCTCATTCATTTGAAAGCAGCGGAGCTTCAATACCTCATACAGCCTGTACACAAGTGTGGCGCTGTTTCTGTAGAGAAAAGCAGATCCTAATCCTAGATAACCCCTTTAAAGGGAATCTGCCCCCCCAATTTTGGACTATTATCTACTGTAATACATGGAGTCCAGATCATTATTTTTTACATTCCTACTGCCCCCTGTCCCCCACTGTCAACACGCAGAGCTGCAGTGAAATACACAGTCCAGACTGCTGTGCTGTTCTATCATAATGGAAAGGACTCCTGTGCGCATGCGCAGCAGTCCTGACAATGTATTTCAATGCAGCTCTGTGCGATGACAGCAGGGGGACAGGGGCCAGTAGTACTTGCAGTACCACTCATGTATTACTGTAGATAATGATCCAAAATCAGGGGGACAGATTCCCTTTAAAGGGGTTTTCTGAGACTTTTATACTGATGACCTATTTTCTGGTCATATAGTATCTGATCGGTGGGGGTCCGACACCCGGGTCCCCCGCCGATTAGCTGTTTGATAAAGAACCAGCATTCTCTCAGGTCACCAAGAACAGCACCGTACATTGTATAGTGGCTGTGCTTGGTATTACAGCTCAGCCCCATTCACTTCAATGTGGCTGAGCTGCTTCTAGGCTACGTGACCGATGAACATGATGTCACTGGCCTAGGGAAAGCTAAGAGAAGACCACACCGCTCACGGGACAGCTGGTGCCTTCTCAAACAGCTGATCAGCGGGGTCCCGGGTGTCGGACCCCCACCGATCAGATACTGATGACCTATCCTGAGGAGCATGGCCTAGGCTAAGCTGCGAGAAGGCCACAGTCTTACAACGAGCATCACTACTTTCTCAAACAGCTGATAGGCAGGGGTCCCGGGTGTCGGACCCCTACTGATTAGATACTGATGACCTATCTTGAGGATAGATAATCAGTATAAACGTCCTGGAAAATCCCTTTAAATGAAAAATTGAATGCAGTGTGGATGTTGTAGACTAGGCCTCAATGTTCTAGTTCTAGGCTGTAGGCCATCAGGAGGGCGATCAGCATGCTTGCCTAATCTAGCCATAAAAGCTATGGAAAACTTGACACTATCGTGATTAATCTCATTAGAAGTCAACGAGATCTGTCCACCTCTTGGATCCATCATTTTGGGACAGTATCATGCCATCCATTATCAACAAAAGCCATGATGCCAGTGTAAACACAGCCCAAATAACGAAGACAATAGAGAATATTGCGGCCCATATCTCAATCTCCATAGGTTCACGGTGTAGCCATATGCCCCATACTCACGTAGGCAGCGGTTCTGTGTAAACTCCTTCAGGTACAGTTCACAAATAGATTCCTGGTCACCACTTCCGCTACAAGAGCAAAAGGGTCCTATGGAAAGTGAATGAGGATCCGAGTCCAGGAAGTTCAGAGCCACATCATATCCTAAGGGAAAAAGAACAATGACGGATGATAGAAATTCATAAGTGACCACTGGAGAGGAGGCAGGAAGAAGATAGATACAGTACTTACCGATCAGCCCAGCATACGCCCCCAGACAGGCCGCATAGTTATCGCGCACACAGCCGCTCACCGACTGAGGGGAACTCTGACAGTTAGTCACAAAATCTGCCAACCTGGACCTACACATTACGAAAAACCAGAAGAGATAATGGATATGAGATATACCCTATGAAGGGTTATGAGATATATACAACATCAAGCCTACTTTCTGTTCACATTTACTAGACAACACATGCCATTCAATGGCCAGAGTGCTCACTTTATGGTGGTCCTACATTACCCAGACAACCCAAATGGACAATTTGTAATGCTTCATTTGTCCTGTGGTGGCGCTGCAGAGAAATTGAACACTTACTGCTGGGTTTCCCACAGATTACAGCTGATCACTGGAGATCCCAGCAAGAGGAAACGTAGCGATCAGATGATTGTCAAGGGATTTTCCAAAGTGGAGAACCCTTTAAGGAGTTGGTCTAATGTTCAATTACGGAAACAGACATTTCTCTACCAGGCCTTACACATTAAGATGTTAGAATTCAGTCATCTTTTATGCCAGAAAACTGTTGTAAGTGATGATAAATCTGCCAGGGTAGGTAGCCCCTCCTGTACCAAACCCTCTTTTTGGAAAGTGCTGAGGGTGGACGAAAAAGGTCACAAGTCTGAGGTTTGTGCCTTTTTCATGCCAGTGTTGTGGCATAGCACCTTCATAAATGACCACCACTGTGCTTGTAGGCAAAGCCACTGCATGCACTCTGTATGGTGGTACTTGAAGGTGCAGGCTAAAATAATACAGCTGACTCCCCATTCTAACACTAGACATCAGAGAAAGGAGGCGTCCTCTGTCACACTATCGCCCTGCACAAAATAGTTGAGGGGGGCCAATGGCTTGCTATAGGAGCCTGGAGCCTAACAATGACCTCCAGGTATCCCATTTACAGATAATGCCAGAGACAGTGCATTACGGGCTGCCTATCAGTTTTACACTGACAGGCATAATACAGTGCAATACATAAGTATTGCAGTGTATTATATCAGCGATTTGGATAAGTTTGGATCCCCTGGTTGTACTAAATTGAAAAGGAAAAAATAATGCACAAAAAAGGTTTTTAAAAATGAGAAATAAAATTAAGTGGAAAAAAACTGTCCTGTTTCCTGTAAAAAGTACTTTAAAGGCTATGTACACCTTTGGGGGCAATTTTTTTTATTATTCCATTATACTTATTTTGACCTAAAAATCACTTTTTCAATTGGTCTTTATTAACAATATGGAATCCTTTTTTTTCTGTACAGAGCTGAGATGCTCTTCTAGCTCCTGTGGATTTTTCCTCAATTCCGTCATCTGAGGAGTAGATGGACAGCTTATCTCTTCTTTCTGACCTTATAAACACTCATTAAAAATCAATCCTTACCTTACTGACAAGAATGTGGCATAAATAAGTGTTTATGACCTCTCAGTAGTTTTAGAGATAAGGGTAATCAAAGTGAAAGTACCAGTCACCCAGCTAGACAAACAGTTAACCCTTTGTGACTGAACAGCTCAATATTTTTAATAAAGACCAATTGAAAATCTGATTTTTAGGCAAAAATAAGTTAAATGCAATCATAAAAAAATTGACTCCGAAGGTGTGCATAGCCTTTAATTTACAAAAAAAAATTTTTTTAAATATAAATAATTAGTGTCATCACATTGGACAACCCTTTAAAGTAGGGACATCAAATTTATGACCCTCCAGCTGTTGCAAAACTACAACTTTCATAATTCCTGGACGGCCTACAGCTACCAGGGCACATGCTGGAAGTTGTAGTGTTGCAACAGCTAGAGGGCCACGCGTTTCACATCCCTGCTTTAAGGGGTTAATGACTGACAGGAAGTACACCAAAATTCCTATTCCTTTGATTATTTCTTCATACCCATTCCCACACACCAGCGTGTGAATAATCTCAGACCCTTTATGTACAGCATGCCACCTTACCTGCACACAGGGTCCTGTCTACAGGTGGACCACACCTCCAAGCAGTTAGGAACTTCAGGACGATTGAAGGAGCAGCTTGGCACTATAGTTTGGCGGCGTCTCTCAGCACATGGCTTGTCCGCGCAGGGACAAAAGAGAAGGGGGTAGGTCAGGTTTGAAGGGATTCGTTCCATGAAGGTACGTAGGCTCTTGTGGCACTTGCGACGCAAACATGGAGCATTGTCTCCTGTGTTGCAGACCGCGATGAAGGTGGAACGTAATCTCTTACAGGCATCATTCACATTACAGAACTTAGCGGCATCCAAGCAGGCATTTTGCTTCATGAGTGACGCTTCTGTGCCTGTGGGGTATGATACAACATAGTAACATAATTTGTAAGGGCGAAAAAAGTTATCTGTCCATCCAGTTCGGCCTGTTTTCCTACAAGTTGATCCAGAGGAAGGCAAAAAAAAACCCTGTGAGGTAGAAGCCAATTTTCCTCACTTTAGGGGGAAAAATTCCTTCCCGACTCCAATCAGGCAATCAGATTAACTCCCTGGATCAACGACCCCTCTCTAGTAACTATAACCTGTAATATTATTACCCTCCAGAAATACATCCAGGCCCTTCTTGAACTCTTTTAGTGAACTTACCATCACCACCTCCTCAGGCAGAGAGTTCCACAGTCTCACTGCTCTTACAGTAAAGAATCCTCTTCTATGTTTATGTACAAACCTTCTTTCCTCCAGACGCAGAGGATGTCCCCTCGTCACAGTCACAGTCCTCGTGATAAATAGATCGTGGGAGAGATCTCTGTACTGACCTCTGATATATTTATACATAGTTATTAGATCTCCCCTCAGTCGTCTTTTTTCTAAAGTAAATAACCCTAATTTTGATAATCTTTCTGGGTACTGTAGTCCACCCATTCCAGTTATTACTTTAGTTCCCCTCCTCTGAACCCTCTCCAGCTCTGCTATGTCTGCCTTGTTCACAGGAGCCCAGAACTGTACACAGTACTCCATGTGTGGTCTGACTAGTGATGTGTAAAGTGGCAGGACTATGTTCTCATCACGGGCATATATGCCCCTTTTGATGCAACCCATTATCTTATTGGCCTTGACAGCAGCTGTCTGGCACTGGTTTCTATAGCTTAGTTTGCTGTTCACTAAAATTCCTAGGTCCTTTTCCATGTCAGAGTTACCCAGTGCTTTACCATTTAGTATGTACTGGTGACTTGCATTATTCCTTCCCATATGCATAACCTTACATTTGTCAGTGTTAAACCTCATCTGCCACTTTTCTGACCAAGCCTCCAGTCTATCCAGATCCTGCTGTAGCAGTATACTGTCCTCCTCTGTGTTAATTACTTTACACAGTTTAGTGTCATCTGTAAAAAATGATATTTTACTATGCAAACCTTCTACAATATCATTAATACAAGAGAAGATATTTCCTTCATTTCTACAGAACATCAAGACCTTCGCTTAACTTCATCATAATCTTTCTTGTTTTCACTAGGCAAATACCTTCAAATTTGGTTGTCTTGAGCTGGCCCTGATTCTTGTGTCAGAACCTGGGTCCACCAGAGGATGCTCAGGTACTCTGATGGACCAGTCCAACCTTGCCCTCATGCTACAGAAGCCCCATTTTGCCATTCACAACCTTGTGCTCATGTATTAACTGTGGTGCAAAATCTTCTAGAAGTAAACAAAGGTTTCATTCTGTGACTACAAGCAGAGATCTCGAATACCAGAAGGAACCAGATGTCCTAGCTTTGGATACCCTTTTTTTTAAACTGGAGTTTAACGTGTACCTGCGATTATAAACAACGGTCCATAAATCAATGGTACTAGTGAAGATAAGAAACTTATTAGAGAAATGTGCCTCTTTCTCCACTTATCAGGCTCCTTTCCTCCCCTACTTCCTTAAAGGGGTTCTCCAAGAGTATAAGAGAGGACGTTATACAGCAGAACCAAGCAGTATAGCTAGGAATCCAGCACTGGGGTGAGATAGAAAACTTAGTAGCATCATCAGCAGCTTTTTCTGTGTGTCTATCTGCCCCTCTCTCACTATGTGAACCTGAAACACTGTCTCGTCTATGGAAATTGATTTTATCAGTGAATTCAGAATCAGTTAACAGTTAAAGGGGTTCTCCAAGAGTATAAAATGTCCCCCAAGTGCAGGGCTCCCCACATGGAGTATACTTACCCCGCTCCTCACCCCCTGCACCATTCCTGGTCCCCGCACCGCTGCTGATGCTTCTCACTAGACACAGATGAAAACATTTGGCGTCGGGGGGGGGGGGGGGGAGAAGCCAATGGCCGGTGGGGACGGGGAGGAGCCTCCCTAGCATCACCCACCATGCTAGGGAGGCTCGTCCCCACCTGCTCCTCCCACCCGACTCAGGTCTTTTCATCAGTGTGCAGGGAGAAGCAGCAGCGGCGGTGCGGGGACCAGGAACGGCGCAGGGAGCGGGGGTAAGTATATTTCATGTGGGAAGCCCAGCACATGGGGGGGACATTTTATGCTCTTGGAGAACCCCTTTAATTGTTAACTGATTCTGAATTCACTGCTAAAATCATTTTCTATAGAGGAGACAGTGTTTCAGGTTCACTGAGAGATTAGATTACAAGCTGCCCATAGATGTGTAAAATGAAGGAACAGAGAGGACAACACAGCTGCAGAGTGACAGAGAGGCAGACAGACACACAGAAAAAGCTGCTGATGATGCTACTAAGTTTTCTATCTCAGCCCAGTGCTGGATTCTCAGCTACACTGCTCAGTTCTGTTGTATAATATCCTCCACGCTACTGAGAGACAGGGGAGCAGGATCTCCTCTTTTCTGTGTGCCTTGTATGTGAGACATCATAGCAACTAGTGTCCTGGTCCTACTCCCTCCTTCTGCCTCTGCTCTCCATAGACTTCTATGGGCAACTGTAATCTGATCACTCTCCGAAGCTGAAAAGCCATCTTTTCTCTGGTTTCTTATCTATGCTTGTTTAGAGGTACACTTTAAATATGCTACATGGTTCACACACCATATTTTCTAAGAACATTGCTTCAAATTTCTGTTGTTCTGTGATACATAATCCACATGTTCCTTTAAGGTCATTGCTCTTCACTGTTTTCCAATCCATTTGTTGATACATGTGTGATTATTGCAATGTGATGTTGAATTAGATGCTTTAGTAATTTTTATACAAGGGGCCCCTTTACTGCCACTCACCAGAGTTGATCGATGCCAGGCGAAAGATGTCTGATAAACGGGAGGTCACCAGTTCATATGGCGACGTTTCATAAAATTCATCTCCTGGGAAGACAAGTTACAATTATTTTGGCTTTTTACAATATTCAGATGATGAATGTACAATATGCGGTGACCTCTTCTCTCCTCTGCAAATCTCCCTACATTTCCAAACATTTCCCTTTCCTGTCCCTCTAGAAATCATCATCTTTTTTATCCTTGACTTTCTGGTTTGTACAGATTTCTATGGATATTTCTTCCATGAATATCATATACAGGGAAGTAAAAGGCCTAAAGCATTGGGAATTGTGGACCCCCATTCTATACTGAGACCTCCATCATTGTGACATTTAAAGCATATCTTAGGGATATGCCTAAAACGGCTTTATTCCAGCCAAAAACATTTCTCATCTATCCGCTAGATATAACAGGTGATATGTGTTAGATTGGGGATTGGGCTGATTAGGCGTACAGCCCCATCCCCTACAGTGGCCCACAACAGGGTTACTGAAAAGGGTTCATTACTATAGTGTGACATTGCTTAAAATGTTGGAATTTGCTGTGTTTGTATATCTAACGGCATTGTATGGACAATTAATGGTTAACTTCTTGGCTGATTGTGTTGGGTTGCCAGTATATGAACCTAGGTCCTTGTAGGAAAACAGGCCATACTGGATGGACAGATGTCTTTTTTCGGCCTTATAAACTTTGTTACTATGTTACTATGTCCGCCCCCGGTTGGTAAGTGCGTCTAGTTAAAAGGTTTAGAACCCACAAGGCAGTGCATTGGAGTCAGACAGAAAGGTATTACGCACGTTTATGGCAAAGAGACCTTACTGATGTGAGAGGGAACATTTCAAACGCACCCCTCCACACTCTGAGATGGTTTGGCCCATCATATCTCAAATCTGCACCCCTCAGCCGGGAATTGCAGATGTTTACAACCCTCATTATTACAACCCTCATTATTGCTGATGTCCTGCGCTACCATTGAGGAAGAATTGCACTGTTTTATACTTTGGAATTGAGCCTTGTTATGACTGGAGGAACTGCTACTCCCATTATGCACATTTAGTAAAAAGAGACTCTATTTATTGCAAGTGGCCTGGTTCCTGATTCCACCATCAGCCAGCCATTTCACCTACTTAGCTGCCTTGCACCCAGGTCAACAGGCAGGAGCCTCAACTCCACGAGTGAAGAAAGGGTGCACCCTCCAGTCACTGCAAGGTCCCAGGGGACACCAGTGTGGAGATGGCCACGGTGATCTGTGAGTACCACTGCCACCCTCATAGCAACTACCACTCCCATCTTCCACGCATTACCTGATGGGTCGCTGCGCCCCCACAAATTGCAAAACCACAGAAAGAGGGAGCTTGAATGGAGCAGTTGAGTATGCTCTGCAACGCTCTATTCAGGAGGACACTGCAGATGCTACCATTGGGGGCCCAGCAGTTGGAGCCCCATCCATGTAACATTTATCTACGATCCAATGGATAGGTGAAACATGTTTTGGCTAGAATACCCCTTTTAGGAGTGCTGTAACTAACTCAAGGGCTACAGACCTCCATTGGCCATGGGCACTGCCCTAATGCTTAGATGGTCAGCCCCTCCCTGTGGGCCATACAGAACATCTCTCACATGGTTTTTGCATGGTTCGTTATAATGACAAAAACAGGATCAATTCAAACATGAGTTTTATCATTTTTAGGGGTTGACAACTTCTTCTTACCATCTGTCAGGCCAGCATGGATCCCCCAGTAGACTTGAAGACATTGCAGCTCCTTCTTCATTCCCCTTTGACAGCGACACATATAAAGGGCGCTCTCCTGAAGCACCTCCAGAGCAGTCTTGCATTCCTGGCTGGATAGAAGGACATCGCGGTCTCTCCCTGCTAGACACTGCCGCAATGTACGGAGTCGGGAGCTGCAGGACGGGTCACTAATGCATTGCTCATTGGCTTGGATGCAGTCTGTGTGAGCCCAGGAGGCCGATGGAGACCCAGATAGAGTGAGGCTGGTCTGAACTGGGAGGAGATAAAACATCAGTATTGGTCAACTGTAAGATATCACATCCTCAACAGAACAAGTGAAAAGCTTCTAGACCTTGCCTTATAACATATATGGTAAGTTTTGTAAACACCCAATGTGAGTTTCCAAGAGATTGGACAGGAGCTCCAAAATTCATATGTGAGTCAGTTCCTAGAGAGGGGGGGTTGTCTGATTTCCGTTATTGATGACCTATCCTCAGATGGATGGGGGTCCGACCTCTGGTCCAGACTACTGGTCTGAGCACTACAGGTCATTAATACATGCCAGAGCGTTACAGGGGGCATTATAACACAGGAGGCACTACAAGGGGTTATAATAATACAGGGGGCACTAGAAGTGGTCATTAATACAGGCCAGAGCACTACAGGGGGCATTATAACACAGGAGGCACTACACGGGGTTATAATAATACAGGGGGCACTCCAAGAGGGCATTAGAACTTCCAGGGGTACTGTTGGGTGGCTTTATAAATACTGGAGCCACTACAGGGGGCATAACAAATACTGGGGGCACTAAGGGGAATTGTAACTACTAGGGACAGGGGGCTTTATTACTTCTGTGGGCTCTATAGGGGTGCCTTAGAGAAGGACCTTGTTACTGCTGGGGGCACTATGCCGGCACTATTACTTCTGGGGTCCTGTGGGGCATTATTATTGGGCACAATATGAAAGGCATAGCTGCTAATGCGGGACACTCTTGGAGAGTATAATTGCTACTGGAGGTACTGTAGGGGCATTATTACTATTGAGGGCAGTCTAGGGACTATCTATATGGTACTATTATTTTTGCACTATAGTATTTGGGGACATTGGGGAGCACAGCAGGCACAGTATTGGGGGTAGCAGCAGGATGACAATGTTGCAGCGGGAGGATGATGTAAAAGTGAGGAATCTATGAAGTCTGTGTGTCAAACTCTGCAGAGACGAGATGTGTCTAAAAGAAGTTGTCATGGCGGTCTGGTTCGAATGGAGAAGATGATTAAAGAGAACACCTACATCAGAGGAAAAGTTTGTGGGTGTAATATGTGGTTCTATATTCTATTATTAATAATAATATATTATGTTTGAAATTAATGCAGCACTTCAGCACCAAACTGTTTCTGTGTGTGGCCCATTTATCCAGATGAGTTTAGCACCGCTGGTCTAGACCCTAAGTTCTGATATGTATGCTACATAGGTTATGTGCCATGTCTCTGGGGGTACTTGCTGGGCTTTTACTAAGTATAGCACAGTGTATGGTCATAGGGGTAATTTAGGGTAGCTGGCATAAGAACTTTAAGAAAAACCGACCTAGACTATAATACAAGGAGGACTTATATGCAATAAAAAGTCATACAGCTGTCCGGTTCTATCGTAGTAAATTGTTTTTCCGCAGTATAATGTCTGCTGCAGCCTTCGGTAGGCATCATGTCATGACCACACTGGGTTATACGCATTGTGTAATTCAGTGCATTCATATGGCAGTATAGCCCAAGGCCAATGATGAAATGCCATCTTTATAGCTGCCTTATTAGTTAACATGAATACGTTAACAAGCAGCTCAGTGGAAAGAAAAACAATCACATGACGTGTATCGTCTCCTGGAGAGAACCTTATAACCATATATTCTGAAGCCATCATTGCCAGACATTCTTCTTACCGGAAGAGAAGATCTGGGATATTTGGTATAGTTCTCAATAACTTGAGTCAAGTACTGAAGTAATTGACAGCACCATGTTTCATGACCGAGATACATCCACCCGTAAGATGCCTATACACGTTAGAACCTGTTATGACCAACGAATTCGACTCTGGGCTAGACCTACGGGCATTATCTTAGTGGTCCCCTGGTATTCATTATATAAACCTATACTGGGATCTAGACTTTGCTGCAGAGGAGCCACCAGGTCGTTACCTCCTGGAATAGTGTGGTAGGCTGCTGACCCACGAGGATCAGAGATACCGGTTTGTGGAACTGAGGGAACAGGCAATACACATTGACAGAAAACAAGCAGAGGTCAGGGCTGGAAAAGTTCCTGGGAATCTGTGAAACAATCCAAACATCAGGGCAGGCAGCACAGTATTGGTACAGCGCACAGGTCAGGAGTCAAACAAATAGATAGTAGCTCTTTAACAGGCTCTAGCTAGCTAGATGCACCTAACGAGATCTGTGAAGACCAATGACACAGGCAAGGACTGGAGGAAACCGCCAGGTATATGTAGAAGCAGCTGATTAGTAACTGGAAACAGCCATGCAGCAGCTCACAGAGCAGGAGAAGATTAACCCTAGCATTTCTGCATACAGAGGTACAATGAATACAAGCCCTAATTCACACCCAACAAGATGGCGCCTGTGCACACAGAACTGCCATTGTCACAGAACCCACTGGCCCCAGCCAATGTGTAAGGGGGTGTAATCCAAGCAGAAGGCTGGTGTGGTTGGATCAGGCATATTGGATTTCTACATGCTCGATCCAAGAGATAATCCGCTGTCAGAGGGGTTTACAATGTTTATGAGGGAGGCGGGTGGAATAGCTGTTGACTGAACATCCGTGATAAATATAATTAAATGAAAATCAGACATCATATAGTACATGGCAATCTCTTTCTAAAAAATCTAGAACCAGCCCTGTACCTCACATGGATCCAGAAATCTACCCATTCATTGCTCCAATTACTCTGCCACGTTTATTTTAGGGAGCATGTCCTTTCTGCTGCAGAATGGAGGGGGGGGGGCGCTTTTCTCAGTGGATGTGTCCTTTCTGCTGCAGCTCTCTCTCCCTGTAACTGTTACCTCTAAAAGAAATTAGGGCAGGTGGCAGTTGAAGTACTGAGTGAGCATGTGTGTCCACCTCAGTGAGCTGGACGGGGAAATAAGGAAAAGAACAAACAGCAGGTGGCGCTATATACAGAGATTTTATTAAAAATATGGTGGCTGTACAAATATTTTAATTACATGCAATTACAAAAGTATTCAGATGCTGACATGAAAACTATAGAATATTTTTTGTTGGACAACCCCTTTAAATGTATGGCCCCCTTAACCTGCTATGACCTGCATTGGATATATAAGCCAGACCTAGTCTCATAATGTCTCGTGTCAGTCCCTCAGGACTAATTCAACTAGGAGGAATCTCATCTAGTGGCATCTAACTAGCTTTGCGCTGTCATTGAGTGGATCCCTATGGACTGTTTGGAGACCGTAGACATACATGAAGATGGCCATGCAGCTCCATTATAATATAGCAATTATCTATCACACAGCCAAGACTTGATGGGTTGCTGAAACATACATTGAAAAAAAAAGATAAAAACCAAGTACAGTATCATAAAAACGAGTAAACGGGGGCAAGCACAGAAGACCTGGATAATAGATGTGATTTATGAGCTATCCTGAAGACTATTATTTTCCACGCACAATCCACTTCATTCTACGCTTTCCTCAGAAACTGATGCAATTCCTAATATTAATATTAATGGATATTTGCTAGCATTACATTCCTGTGAAAAATGTCCACTACAATACAACACAAGTTATATATAGGAGGAAGGGGGGGGGTCCTTTATTCAGGACCTCATCTGTTGACCAGAACAGAGAGCAGCTACAAAGGGCGTCATTGTCCAAGGGCATTATTATGGGTGAGAGCAGTCACACATGGACCCTGGAGATTAAGGGGTCTAAGAGGATATCAGTAATATAATTGACCGCTGGCATTTTTAGGACCGTGTTACAGCCCGGTTCTGCCTCTGTCTCTAGAGAACCCAGCACATCTGTCGCTTATATAGACAGCTCATTGATTTTAGCAGGAACTGTGTAATACTTAATTTCCCCTGTGGTGGCTGAGGGTCCCAGCAGGAGGATGCGCTCTTGTCCAAAGTAGACAACCATTTTAAAGAACCATTGGTGTAAAGTAGAACTGGCTTAGTTGCCCATAGCAACTAATCAGATTCCACCTTTCATTTTCCAAAGGAGCTGTAAAAAACTAAAGGTGGAATCTGATTGGTTGCTATGGGTAACTAAGCCAGTTCTACTTTACACCAGTGTGATAAATGACCCCACATATTTTCAGATGAAGGGAATGATTGTTGTACAGTATGATGACTCTTCCAATCTTGATATATTTTTTGCATTTTTTTCTTAACTATTTATACACAGTTAGGCCACATTTATCAAAACTATCTCACAGGAAAACTGGACTTTGTTGCCCCTAGCAGCCAATCACAGTGCCACTTTCATTTTAGGTAAAATGAAAGCTGCGTTGTGGTTGGTTACTATGGGCAACAAGACCAGCTATCCTGGCTGATAGTTTTGATGAATGAGGCCTAACTGTGTATAAGTGGACTGTTGGACTATAAGCATGAAACAAATAGTAAAAAAAATATATACAAACCCTACAAACAGAATTAATATTTCAGTTCAGTTCTTTCTAAAGGTCATATTGATATATAGGTGGTCATTTATGGAGACTAGCTTTTTCTTTATATCCACTAACACCACTAGAGAATGCGCCTAATTGCCAACTTGTCATAAATTACCTTGTTTTTCACGTTATAAGACACATCTGTTTATAAGAGGCAACCTAGGTTTTTGAGGAAAATCAGAAAAAAATATATTTTTCATCAGACCTCAGATTAGACCCCCATTCTTTATCAGACCTCAGATTAGACCCCCATTCTTTATCAGACCTCAGATTAAGAGATATACAGCCGGTGGCTGTAGAGAAAAAGACCGATTCTCGGCGCTGCTTGATGGAGAATAGAACTACTGTAGGCAATACTGTAGTTGATGATCTTTTATTCGCAGGATATTGTCAACGCGTTTCAAGGGTAAGAAATCCCTCTTCATCAGGAATTGTCCTGATGAAGAGGGATTTCTTACCCTTGAAACGCGTTGACAATATCCTGCGAATAAAAGATCATCAACTACAGTATTGCCTACAGTATTTCTATTCTCCATCAAGCAGCGCCGAGAATCGGTCTGTTTCTCTACAGCCACCGGCTGTATATCTCTGGATCTATACACCCGGCAAACACCTCTGAAAGAGGACAGACCGGGAGACCGAGGCTGCAGCTTTGGAATACACCGCATGCTGGTCGGTCCTTGACAATTACCAGCAAAAGTATCTACAGCAGTTGTGACTCTTCACAACTGATAAAGGTGAGCATATTCTCTTTCTCACATAAATTACTTTTATCCATTGATACCGCACATGTGGCGCTGCCTCCACCTTTTTTGTATTACAGACCTCAGATTAGACACCCATTCTTTATCAGACCTCACATCAGACCCCAAATCTTTATCAGATTTTCGATTAGGCCCTATTCTTTATCAGACCTCACATCAGACCCCCAATCCTTATCAGACCTCAGATTAGACACCCATTCTTTATTAAATCTTGACGTCCTGGTGGTCTCTGCACCTGGACGGCTCTTCGGGAAGCCGCTATCCTGAATCACTGTTTTTACGTCACACTGCAGAATAAACCATTATGGTAGTTGTTAAGGGGTTAATTAGCTACAACATTTCGAAGTCGGTTGGATTCTTGTTCGTACTGAAGGAAAAAAAATTTTTGTGCAACGGACATAATGACTATCATTAACGATTCCAGTTCACGGTTGGGCTGTTGATGATTCCAGTTCCGTCTATGACCAGATACAAGGTAATTGCTGCACCTTCCAGTACGGGTCACAACCCCCATCGTCTCTGGTGTCCCTGTCCTATTTTCCTCTTTTGCTATTTCATGGTTTTTCTCCTTTCCCTTCCTCCTCAGTTGCTTTTTTTCCCCTCTCCAGTCAAATGCCTGTGGCTTTCCGCCTCTCACCGCTTTCCCTCGGTGGATGTGGCTTTTGCTATTTAGTCACCGAGGGGACAAAATTCAATTTGATAACTTTGCTAATCCAGCATTTAAGAAACTGCTTTATCAGTTACCCAGGGAGGAGGGGAAGCGCGCCATCGGGGGAGAGCTGTGCAGCATCAGATAGGAGGAGGGGGATGCGAGGGAACGCGTTGGAGGAACGGCTCATGTTGGGAAACATCACAGTCCATGAAACATGTCAGACTGAGATTTTGATTTTCACATCAGAGGCAAGCTGGTTAAGGTCTTAATGATCGAAGGAATTGTGAACTGCAGTACCTCAAGGGCAATAACCTGGAAACGGGGGGTACAAAGTAATGACATCTATCGCTTTGAGCAAGAAAAGTGCCTGAAGGGGTTGTCATTTCTCTTCCTTCACACAATGGTGTGGGTGATCGGGGTCCTCCTAACCTAGGGCAGTATTTTAGGGTTATGAAACTCTCTCCGCCCAAGACAGGGGGGTCCAGAATGGATCCCACCCGTGTGGACTATCAGTGAGCCACCTTGTGCACGTTTGGCCCTGCTGAGCATGCAAGTCATTTTTAAAAGGGTTATCCCATGGAAAGTATAGATAGATAGGTAACAAATGTTGGCTAACTAGGGATATGGGGCCGGGACCCCCCATTGATCCTAAAAATGGTGGCCTTTGAGTCTTTTTTTTGAATGGTACTGCACATGCTGGTCCACTGCTCCATTTACCTTCTATGGGACTGAAATATTGTTGTCTACATCAGTTGAATGACTTGGGGACCCTTAATTCTAGGGATCACTGGAGGACCTATGCTGTGAACAGGTGATATATACTTTTCTTGGTGTAACCCCTTTAAAGACAATTGCTCCTCCTTTCATGACGCCCTAAGCCAGTGCCTCATCCGCCTGGCCTTCACATGTCAGTAATTGCCACACCTATGGGGCCATAATGAGGAGGTGCTGGTTTTTTAAGGTATATTCCCTAATTACCATTGTATAAAAAGGAAAAATTCGGACATTTAAGCACTTCCTCTTTGGTCCACCCCAAAAATACCAGGACACCCAGTAAACTCTCCTTATATAAGAACCGGCCCTTTGGTGGGACAGTTCAAGGGATTGTCCCGCTGAAATTGGGTGAGACAAATGAGAAGTGGAGCTGCTGCCCATAGCAACCAATCAGATTGCTTCTTTCATTTTCAAAGGCATCTCCAGGAGATGAGAGCTGGAGTCTGATTGGCTGCTATGGGCAACTGCTCTGTTTTTCTTTGCATAAGCTTGTATAATTCTTTCTCAGTAAATTTTGACATGAAGAGATTATAGAACCATCACCACAATACGACATTTGTGTAAAACTATTACTACTAAACTTGTCATAGACCTTCGATGGAAACCAGTACCAGGTGGACAGAGGCGGCGTACAGAGCTACCGCAAAGCAATGCAAAATCTGTAAGAGGGCCCCCAACCTACCATGTATGATTTATAATGCTGGCATTTTTTTGGGCCACCTAAGGGCCCAGGTGTGACTACTACCTCTGCACCCCCGAAAGTTGTGCCCCTGGTGGACCACATTTTTGGTCATTACCTTTACAACCATATGCAAACGTACCCAGAAATACTGTTGTCAATAAGAGGAGGTGTATTGCAACCAGAACTACCACCATGGGGGTGGTTTCCGAAATTTTGATACTGATGACCTATCCTCAGGATAGGTCATCCGTATCTGATCGGTGGGGGTCCGGCACCTGGGACCCCCACCGATCAGCTGCTTGAGAAGGCACCGACTGTCCTGTGAGCACTGCAGCCTTCTCACAGCTCACCAAGCACAGCGCCGTACATTGTATAACGGTTGAGCTTGGTATCGAAGCTCAGCCCCATTGAAGATGGAGCACCGGTGCCTTCTCAAACAGCTGATTGGTGTGGTCTCAGGTGTCAGACCCCCACTGATCAGATACTAATGAACTGTCCTGAGGATAGTTCATGAGTATCAAAATCTCAGAAAACACTTTTCAAGGTGTTCTCCAGACTACAGATATTAATGACCTATCCTCCAAATAGGTCATCAATGTCAGATTGTTGGGGTCCAAGACCTGCCCCCATCTTCTCAGCTTTTTCAGGCTGTCACTGTGCTGCGGACAAAGCAGTGTACAAAGCTGGAGGAAGACGCTGTATACTATGTAGTGGCTGAGCTTCAGAGCGCCACTGCCAGCAACCACACAGTGTACAGGGCCTTCTGCTTCTGCTCCATAAACTGTTAGTGCCTGTAACAGCTGATCGGGGGGTGTTCTGGGTGTTGGACCCCCACCGATCTGATACTGATGACCTAGCTGGAGGGTACTTCCTCCATATCTGTAGCCCGGAAAACCCCTTTAAGTGAGCAAACCATTGATCTAAATGGGAATCCACACTGTAATTCATGCAGCGAGGATTTTTCTGTACACGGATACGGAATTTGCATCTTGGGGAAAAAATGTGCAATTCTTTATGTGGTTTCCATACAAAAACCATGGTATGTGGTCATATGCAGATCAACCCCATCTGCAAATCTACGGCCTTGGACCTCCGCCGCAGGTTCCGTGGTGCAGTTTTCCAATGGAAGAGTCTGTGGTGTGAACCTACCCTTATAATGCAGGAACTGTGCTGTATGGCAATACAATCTGTATCTAAAAGTAGTCATGGTGTTTGTCAGGTAAGTTGTAGGGCCTTGTCCCTGATCTAGTTATGGGACACTTGATCTACGACCAGCAAGGACTCTGGGAGAGAGGGTGTTAAATTCTAAACTCGAGAACCTGCTGCGTCCACCCTCCACTGGTCTGCGGACTCTTGCTCATCAGAAGCATTGTTCTGTCTCCTGGCAGAACATGGCGCCTCCCGGCAGAGCATGCAATCCTCTCATTAATGCTATGCAGAGCGTGGCCCCTGTGCTTGGCGCTGGCTACTAATGAAGTCCTGTGGGGACTACCAGCTCTGATAGAGAGAATGGGGGCAGTGTCTGGACAGATGTGGGACAGTCCGTGGGATCGGGATGAGGAAAAAGATGACTTTAGAGGTGACTTTCACTAACTATTGCTAGAACCGAAATCTCGCCTGTCACATGCAGACGACAACTCAGGATCTATTGTTTGTGTTAACGTGGAGAGAGGCACAGCTGAAGGACAAATTCAGCTCTGCTTCATCTATACATAGACACATATCTTCTGTATTTTACTCTTGGAACATCTTCTTTTTCCAGTTTGTCAAAATCTATATCCTGTTGTTCTCTCTAGGGTATATTAATGATATTCTGCTTTCTCCATCTGTTTTAGGTAAAGCTTGGTACCAAACAACATGGCTGCCATTACAGCACCTATGGCTGTTCAGCAATGGGAGAATTATCAGCACATATTACCAAACATTCCGAGGCATGTGCCCCATCAGCACCCCCTAGTGGTACCTATGCTGAGTGAGACACAGAAGAATTAATACAAAGGGGCGATTCAAATATTTACTGCAGATTGGACGGAGTCTGAATATAAGCTAAGAAAATATCACTTGAGAGGGCATTGAGGATAAGCATCTGATCAGAGGGGCATGACCACCATCAAACATGTATGACCATTCCATTCATACCCTAGGAACTGGTATGGAGCCATGATATAGTACTCCAAGTGCCTAGAAACCGTGCTTTTTTCTTCCAGAAACAGCAACATACCTGACCATGGTTGTGTCTGTTGTGTCTATTGTAGTTCAGCTCCACCGAAGTGAGTGGGGCTTGTAATACCACAAACAACCGGTAGACCGGCGTGGTGCTGTTTCTCGAAAAGGCTTTGTTTTGTGTTTGCTTGATACAAAAAGTCGCTTTACTGCTTTGAAATTCTTTTTTGTATTGTAAATTTTTTATTTTATAATTTTGAAGTCTCCAAAAATTAATACGATTTTTTTTTGTTTTGCTTTTGTTTTTTTGCAGGGTGTTACATAAAGCTCCTGAGCACCGCCAAAAAAAAATCCAAGGCCCATAAACAGTTAATTACTATTCATAGTCCTGCTGTTCTTTTATGTTGTGCTAGGGCCCTTGGGCTCCTCCAGGCACCATGGCCCGGTAGCAAATGTAACCTCTGCACCACTCGTAGCTACGCCACTGTTCATATTTCCTTTTAATGAACAGAAAGTAACGATATAGTCAGGGACAAATCTTTCCGGGGGCAAAACTCGGAATCTGGGTCTGTCGCTATGAACAGAACAACTTAGAAAATTCAATAATTGCCAAAATTCCAAAAACGTTAAATAAATGTGGTATTATGTATACCATTATTAGTCATTTCCTGTGAAGATGTTAATTACATAGAATTCCATGGTATGACTAGATAAGTACTCGTGGCTTTAGGGTCCCTCCATGTGACTCTACAGATGCAGGTATTATGGTGAGAGAGATGCTATAACTATACTTGTTCTGGGTGCCTGGCTTAGGGCCAGATCACTTGAAATGAACTCCAGGCATATCTCTAGCAAGAGAACCATCGGTCTATTGACTAAAGTACTGTAGGTCTCATTATCTTGGCGGCAACAAGAGCACCACCATTCTTGCCATCAAATGTGATGGAAGCCATGATAGAACCCCAAAACTGCAGCATGAACATAAGCTATCCTACACAAGTGTCTTACAGGGTCAAGGAGGTTGTGACGCTGGAGAGTCAAGGAGATGGTGAAGCTGGAGAGTCAAGGAGGTGGTGACGCTGGAGAGTCAAGTCAAGCTTTCAGCATCCCAATCTTGCCCCATCTGGCTAGACTGACGTCCTTAAGTACAGGGAATGTCATCACAAGTCTGAATGTAATCCTGTACATGTGGTGTTCTCTTCTACTTTCTGCGCGTGCGCAGTGATGCTGGGTGCAGGGGCGTAACTACTATAGCGGCAGACCATGTGACTGCTATGGGGCCCAGGGCAAGAGGGGGCCCAGCCTTAGTTGGGGGTTATCTCCTCTTCTACTGGGGTGAAAACTTGGACTCTAGACTCTAAAGGCACAATTTTTAGCAAATGAGGCAATGGAAAAATGGCCCAAGGGTCATTGAAAAGGGTTTAGGCAGAAAGCCTTCTGTCCTGTGTGGGGACCCTGATTTGATCCTTGCTATGGGGCGCTTACTTCTCTATGTACGCCACTGGCTGGGTGTACTCGACCCAGAAGCACTTCAAAAGCCAAGACAAGTGCTGCTTCTCTGCACATGAAGTTAAAGACAATGGTGAACCAGCAGGACTTTGGCAGGGCTTGTGATATTTCCTCAGTCAAGCCTCACTGTATGGGATTAGGGTGATTACAGTTTCCACCTCCTTGACCTCAAATAGGTTATTTATATATAACGGGTGTGGCCATCAAACATGCTTTTTACCAAAATGAGGCATCTTCTTGGGCTACTAAGGAAACCTTTACAAACTACAAGTGTGGCATGGTTAGGAAGTAGTGGCTGTTTGGGGGCCAAAAGCTTCTGACAGGTTCCCTTTATGCAAGTTGCCGACTTTTTAAAATCCCCTGAAAATAAACTGATTATATGGATGTCCTGCTGCTGGGACTACCAGCAATCTACTGTAAAGTACAGGTAACCATGACAGCAAGTAATCAATTTCCCTGCAGCGCCTCCAGAGGGAAAAGAAAGTATTACATCATGTTGTCAGGTCTTATTTCTTTTGCATACTTTTTTCCAGTGTTTTAATTTTGTCTAAGTGGTGGGTCTTGATATTTTCATGACCATACTAAAGAAGTGAAACCACACCCTTCAGTCCGTATAGAGTTTCCGAACTGAAAAAATTTTGCTACTTTTGCCAAAGGTGTGTTGACCACCGATGGTGTTGACTTGGCTAAGGGAGGGGGGTGACAAGTTATAGCATAAGGATGAAGGGGTTAGAGGGGTATTCTAGGATTTTACTATTGATGGCCTATCATCAAGATAGGCCATCAATATCTGATCAGCGAGGTCTGACAGCTCTCACCCCCAGAGTAGATCTGGCACTGGAAGTTAACTCTGGAACTACACAAAACTGGCTATTGTGTAGTGAACTGAGCTGGTGACCACAGCGTTCCTGCCATTTACTACCTCACATGTTCATCTAGATGGCTTCCATTTCTCACATTAAGACTGAAGCAAATACACGCGTCTTTACTGTGTTCAGTCCCATACTGAATTTCTGGGACAGATAAGAGAATAAAAAAGACTGCAAAGCCCTTCATCTAGAGAGCAAAAAAAAAAAAACATTTGGAAAGTTACATCAATAGTAGGACATTTCATTATCTTCAACTCTCTGGTAGATGAGAACGTCTTGATCCTGGGTCACCATCGTCCTCTTCCATCTTGATCCTTGAACAAAGTCTTTCTTTTCCTGGCAGATGGGATGATCTTAGTCCTTTATTAACGTCTTTCCTCTTCTTGGCATATGCCAGGAGCTTTGTCCCTGCTCTCTATCTTCCTCTCTCTCTGGCAGACGGGTACACCTTGGTTCCTTGGTTGTTTTTCACCACCACTCCTCACCACACTTCTCACTCTCTGGTCTGTCTTAGGCTTCAGTACACATCACCACTCCCTGCCTTACAAGGATTCTCTCAAAGAAGAGCTTAGAGATGGGAACACTTCAGAATTCAATAACATTAGTGCATGTCCTAACTAGTTAGATTTAGGTTATTGATAATTAGTACATTATGCTAATATCTTATGCTCATTCCTAATGATGGGAGTGGTGGTGGATTGTGGGTGATTGTCTCCATACTTAAGACACTATGAATAATGTACTATCTACACAAAGGTCACAGTTCAAATTAGCCATTACAATTAAACATTCCTTTAGAGAAAGCTCAATGAGAGGGTTCCTACAATTACCTTCAGCTATAAAGATGTTTCACTCCTTGATTCTAATGGTCAAATTAAAGCAAAATTGATTCTCTGTGTTATGTACAATGCAGGGCATGAGGGGGTGGAGCATGGCATGGCGTTCCTTGAGTCCCTTTGTCATGCCCCACCCCTTACACATCCTACATTGGGTAGAGCGCTAGTTATAGGTTTTGTCTGGAGTGTTCCCTTAAAGGTGCTTTCCAGAACTTAGATATTGATGACCAGAGGTGGAGTTGTCATTTCTGGGGCCCCAAGCAAAGTTATGTCTGGAGGCCCCATCGCACTACTGAACCCTGCCTCTTCACCTCCTACGCTCCTTCCCCATCATCCCTCTAAGTTCCACCTCTGGCGGCCCATAAAGCCTCAGCTTAGCAGTGCGACTTGGGCACCTTTGATACTGCTCCACACCCCTTGGCACCTGTGCAACCGAACCGGCTGCACAGATGGCATATCCACCCCTTTGGTCATTTTTTTCAGCCAACCAGTTGAGGCCAGCAGGGGGCCCCCTGATCTCTGGGACCCCAAGCATCTGCTTGGTTTGCATGGTGGTACAGTCTGCCATTGTTGATGATCTAACCTCAGGATAGGTCATCAATAGTAGATTGGTGGGTGTCCAACATCTGCCACCGCCACCGATCAGCTCTTTCAGACAGGAGTACTAGCAGAAGGCTCCGTCCACTGTGTAGTTTTCGGCGCTGGTGTAATGCAGCTCAGCTCCCATTCACTTGAACAGAGGCCTGGTGGCCCAGGAAGAATCAGAACGTGGAAATGGTGAATCCGTACAGTGAATATTACTTTTTTAAATAATTTATTGTATTATAAATTTGTTTGTTTTTTTAACGTGGGTGGCTGGACAACGTTTTAAGTGTATTCACACTCTACACAACTCAATGGTGGGTAAAGTACTGGAAGGGAACTGTTCCACCTCTTGTTGGGAATTACAAAGGCTTGTCCAGTGATTCAATATTAACAGACACAAAAATAACTATTTAAAACTGGATCATGAAAACTCCTCCTATGTGTGGATATTGCCCTTACGTGCTTGTTATTGTGCCCCCTACTATTGTATTGATTCCTGCTTAAAACATCCACATAATGTGTCTAAACCTGTAATTCATTGATTCTCATTGGGTGGCCTGCAATGTTCCCGCTCCGGGTGCTGCTCCCCTTAAAGGGCTTCTCTCAGCCCCGGGCGGACTGGCCATAAACCTTACAGGGAAATTTCCCGGTGGGCCGATGCCTAGGGGCCGGGCCAGTGGAAGTTTTTGGGGGTGTATTTTCTGCTGCGGGCAGTATTTTGTGATGGACTGTGGTATTTGGCTCTGTTGGGGTGGTATAATGTGGCACAATATGGTATTCCTGGCCCTGCCTTCCATCAATTTGGACCCGATTTCAAAACAGGGCGACTTTTCGTATTTTTTCCAGGGCCAGTTTAAGTTTTCAGTCTGTCCCTGCTGTCAGCAGAAATAACAGTATTAACCTGGCCTACATTGGCGATGTGCTAAAGTCAGCTGAACCTAAATAGCTTAGTCTAGTTTTAATTCATACCTCCAGTACTGCAGAAAAACAACTTTTATTATATGTAAATTAGCCTCTAGGAGTAGGGGGGCGTTGCCCCTGTTCCTAGAGGCTCCGTTCTCCCACCTCTGTCCACGCCCTCCTAGACTTGATTGACAGGACCAGGCAGTGTTCATGTCCTCCTCTCTGGTCCTGAGTGCAGGTGAAATCTCACATCTGCACTCTCCCATTTAGTAGTTGGCGCAGGCGTAGTGATGGAAGAACGCTCCAATTTCCTTACTGTGCTTACGTCACAGTACACCCGCAAGAAGACACTCTCTGCATAGCGATGCCCGCTGGTGTCTTCTTCTATATTTTGCCTTAAAATCCACCATTTATTTACCCGACATAAATCTGAGGCTGCTCCCATAATTTCATAGTCAGATTTGCTGCAAAGGTGCCGCAAGTGTGTGCAAGGATTAGCCCTGTTGCTATTCAATGGGTCTAATCCTTGGCCATTCGATCTGAAATAAGTGACATTCCACTTATAGTTGTGGTGGATTATTCTCCTCCGCACAGCCAGAAATCTGCACAGTTGTTTCCTGGTGCATGAAATAGAATTAGGAAAACCCTATTCACATGTATGGGGTGCAGAATGTGGTTGGATCGGATGTGCATTTCAGCGCAAATCCATTGTAAGCGTCATTCAAATAATAGTGTACTGTGCCCTAATCATTACCTATGAAGCCACCAGATATGCCGGGCCACACAGCATCCAGGCAAGTCATATTATCCAGGTCTGGAGCAGTGAAAACTATTGGATACATTCCTAGTGGTCTAGGTCAGTGAGGGTATTATATATAAATCCCTGGGGGTTAACAGCTTTGAAGGGGTTAATGTCTATATTTCTAGTGGTCTAAGGCAGTAAAGGGATGTCTGTATGCTTGGTGGTAAATCAGCATCACTGGTGAACTGTGAAAAGGTTAATACCAATTTCTATGGTGGTCTTAGGTACTGAAGGGTAAGGATCACAGCAAGGAAGTGGTTAGTGGCAGTATATGAAGGGGGTTAATGTAAGGATTCCTGGTGGTCTAAGTCAGTCAAATGGGTATATTTTAAGATCCCTGATGGACAGCAATGGTTAAATCTGCATGTCTGGGGTCCAGTGGTTATTCAACATGGCTCCAGCATTGTCCAGGATATAGCACAAGCTGGACACCAATAGTTTCCTCCATGGACTGATCACAGAGATAAGGGCAGGGAAGGGGCACAGAGAACCATACTGCTACTCAGTTCTCTGTATGACTGGGCTGAGCAGTTTAGGTGCACTCTGGCTGATCATTAAGGAGTCGAGCAGTAGACGTTCCCTGAGCAGGGTTAATTTCCATATGCTCCATGCGGACAAAACAATGTAATATTAAAAGATGTTTTCCGGGAGTACAATACTGATGATGTATCTTCAGGATAGGTCATCAATATCTGATTGAACAGGCCACAGTGCTATGGTGAGTGTTGTGGCCTCCATACAGTATACAAAGCACAGCGCCATATATTGTATAGTGGCCATGCTTGGTATTGCACCTCAAGCCCATTGAAAACCCTGCACCTGTAGAAAACCTGCAGAGCATCTGATCTCTAGTAACGGATACAGATCGAGGATAGGAACTCACTAGTGACTACAGGCAGCCAGAGGGACAGATCAATAATGCAAGGGCCTTACAAACAGCTACTCATATCTCAGCTTCCAGGAACCCAGCAGTGTGCCATGAAGAGGGAGCTGGGCTTTAATGCATGTGATAATATAGAAATGTTCAGAGAAGTATTCCATATCTATAGACTTACATCAGCAGCTCAGTCTCAACCGCCCCCCACCCCCTACACAACATATGTTGCCCCCGAATAGCCCCTAATATGTCAGCCCAGGGGTCCGTCACTAGCAGGGATCATATTATCATGTCGGCACCCTACAGACAGCTCTCCTCTATGTCCGCACTCTTCAGTGTGTGTGTACATTAGACTCATTATTAGCTTTACATAGACAAATCTTAGGTCAGGGGGTCATAGCCATTAGTAAGGTTACAGCCACGGCGGCTTTACCGAATACGTCACATGTACTGTGCTCTTTCACTGCCTATATACGATCAATAGGCTGCAACTACTATTGTATATTAGGGAACATGGCCACATATGGCAGCTGTCTATTATAGTAGTCACTTACTATGGGTGTGGGGGCTATCTGATAATGGAGCATGGAGGCTACAGGGGAATTAAATTCCCCACAGATTCTGTGACACCCATTAGTTGACACAGTCTACAGCCCTGCAGCAGAATATAGGGCAGTAACACCATTCACTTCAATGGGTCCGCAAAAAAACGTAAATGGATCCGTGTGCATTCCGTTTCCGTATGTTTCACATGGCCATTTCCATCAAAAAAAGATAGAACATGTCTTATTCTTGTCCATTTTACGGACAAGGATAGGCATTTTTACAATGGATCGGCAAAAAATAACGGATGCAATATGGATGTCAAACGTATTTTTGCGGACCCGTGTTTTGCATATGGTCGTATGCATGAGCCCTTATTCTGAGGTTAGACCATCAATATAAAAATCAACAACATAAAAAGACAACCTATTTAATCCTGCTTTACATCAGAACTGTGCAATGGTTCATTTCACCTATGGTGGCGCTGCAAGGAAGTTGTACATTTGGTTCCAGGTTCCCAGTTTCCAGCTGATCACTGGGGTGTCCAGCTTTGTTAGTCTGATCCAGCGCTCCAAAACCATTGCACAGACAAAGATTTAAAAGATAGTATGCTGCCTGCCTTCAGTCACCACTAGGGGGAGCTTAGGAGCCTACTGGATACTTAGTTATTATAACAGTATGCTTCACTGCTCCCTCTAGTGGTGCCTGCAGACAGTCAGAATATCATGTTATAATTCCATGTGCATGCAGCAGATTTGGAGCTTCTTATCAGAAAAATAGAATTAATTAGCACAGAAATATGGACCCAAAACTTACATGATGATACAAGATGCTGATTCACTTTTTATTTGTACTTATGATCAGTGGTAGAGCAGCATTATCAAAGAAGATGGGCTTCATGGTAAAGAATAATAAAAGCAGCAAGAGACTCCATAAGGAGCAGAGATTACAGAGACCGCAGATCCACAGAAAGGATATTACAGTCATATATACAGTGAACTGCTCATAAGAAAAGACGTATAGCAAGCGAGGGGATGAATAATTTATCCCTGGCCTCTAGTGGGGATGAATACATTATTCCTATGACCGATGGACAACACCATGGGAAATGCAACATTACATCATAAAGCGTAAATTCTCAATTCAGCAAAGCATACATCGCTTTTCTGGACTCATTTATGGTGCACCCTGATGGGTTAACACACCCCTAACTAGCCAGTACTAGAGGACTTAGTGCTTGTTTGCACCTTCTCAATTTGATGATCCCTGGGTTGATCCTTTACACCCTTCTTGATTATTTTTCAGGTTCTAAGGTGCACAGGTTCTCACTATTCATTAAAATACAAGAGTCCCTACAGAAGTCGCATTGGGCTTAAGTATCATTACAATATACAAGCCATAAGAATTTGGGTCGGTTTTTATGGACATGACATTTTCCTCTCTGCCAGCTCTGTCCTTCTGGTCCACCTTCTCCTGCATTCAGAGGTGGACTAACATGCTCAGTAGCTTCCCTGCTCCCTGTCCCTCTATGCTGGCATAGTGATTTCAAAGAGAAGAGGTAAAACGGCCAAGACACCTTTCATTCATTTATCCATACTTCTCAGTTCATAGATGTATGTAGCTATATCTCTTTTTTTTTTTAAACATAATTTTTTATTGAAAGACAGCTGTCTCCTGTCCCTTATACTATAATCAGTGGTCAGCAGGGTGTTCTAGTGGTGATAGATAATCAGTTTTCACATCCCCTGTGTTCTCTCCTGTCCCTTATACTATAATCAGTGATAAGCAGGGTGTCCTAGTGGTGATAATCAGTTCTCAGCTCTCAGGTGCTCTTCCCTGTCCTAATACTATAATCAGTGATAAGCAGGGTGTTCTAGTGGTGATAGATAATCAGTTCTCACCTCTCCTGTGTTCTCTCCTGTCCTTATATTATAATCAGTGATAAGCACGGTGTTCTAGTGGTAATAGATAATCAGTTCTCACCCCTCCTGTGTTCTCTCCTGTCCTTATACTATAATCAGTGATAAGCAGGGTGTTCTAGTGGTGATAGAGAATCAGTTCTCACCTCTCTTGTGTTCTCTCCTGTCCTTATATTATAATCAGTGATAAGCAGGGTGTTCTAGTGGTAATAAATAATCAGTTCTCACCCCTCCTGTGTTCTCTCCTGTCCTTATACTATAATCAGTGATAAGCAGGGTGTTCTAGTGATGATAGATAATCAGTTCTCACCTCTCCTGTGTTCTCTCCTGTCCTTATACTATAATCAGTGATAAGCAGGGTCTTCTAGTGATGATAGATAATCAGTTCTTATATCCCCTTTGTTCTCTCCTGTCCCTTATACTATAATCAGTAATAAGCAGGGTGTTCTAGTAGTGATAGAGAATCAGTTCTCACCTCTCCTGTGTTCTCTCCTGTCTTTATACTATACACAGTGATAAGCAGGGTGTCCTAGTGGTGATAGATAATCAGTTCTCAGCTCTCAGGTGCTCTTCCCTGTCCTAATACTATAATCAGTGATAAGCAGAGTGTTCTAGTGCTGATAGATAATCAGTTCTAGTTCTCACCTCTCCTGTGTTCTCCCCTGTCCTTATACTATAATCAGTGATGAGCAGGGTGTTCTAGTGATGATAGATAATCAGTTCTCACCTCTCCTGTGTTCTCTCCTGTCCTTATATTATAATCAGTGATAAGCACAGTGTTCTAGTGGTAATATATAATCAGTTCTCACCCCTCCTGTGTTCTCTCCTATCCTTATACTATAATCAGTGATAAGCAGAGTGTCCTAGTGGTGATAGAGAATCAGTTCTCACCTCTCTTGTGTTCTCTCCTGTCCTTATATTATAATCAGTGATAAGCACGGTGTTCTAGTGGTAATAGATAATCAGTTCTCACCCCTCCTGTGTTCTCTCCTGTCCTTATACTATAAACAGTAATAAGCAGGGTGTTCGAGTGATGGTAGATAATCAGTCCTCACCTCTCCTGTGTTCTCTCCTGTCCTTATACTATAATCAGTGATCAGCAGGGTCTTCTAGTGATGATAGATAATCAGTTCTTACATCCCCTTTGTTCTCTCCTGTCCCTTATACTATAATCAGTGATAAGCAGGATGTTCTAGTAGTGATAGATAATCAGTTCTCACCTCTCCTGTGTTCTTCCCAGTCCTTATACTATAATCAGTGATAAGCAGAGTATTATAGTGGTGATAGATAATCAGTTCTCACCTCTCCTGTGTTCTCCCCTGTCCTTATACTATAATCAGTGATGAGCAGGGTGTTCTAGTGATGATATATAATCAGTTCTCACCCCTCCTGTGTTCTCTCCTGTCCTTATACTATAATCAGTGATAAGCAGGGTGTCCTAATGGTGATAGAGAAGCAGTTCTCACCTCTCTTGTGTTCTCTCCTGTCCTTATATTATAATCAGTGATAAGCACGATGTTCTAGTGGTAATAGATAATCAGTCCTCACCTCTCCTGTGTTCTCTCCTGTCCTTATACTATAATCAGTGATCAGCAGGGTCTTCTAGTGATGATAGATAATCAGTTCTTATATCCCCTTTGTTCTCTTCTGTCCCTTATACTATAATCAGTGATAAGCAGGGTGTTCTAGTAGTGATAGAGAATCAGTTCTCACCTCTCCTGTGTTCTCTCCTGTCTTTATACTATACACAGTGATAAGCAGGGTGTCCTAGTGGTGATAGATAATCAGTTCTCAGCTCTCAGGTGCTCTTCCCTGTCCTAATACTATAATCAGTGATAAGCAGAGTGTTCTAGTGCTGATAGATAATCAGTTCTCACCTCTCCTGTGTTCTCCCCTGTCCTTATACTATAATCAGTGATGAGCAGGGTGTTCTAGTGATGATAGATAATCAGTTCTCACCTCTCCTGTGTTCTCTCCTGTCCTTATATTATAATCAGTGATAAGCACAGTGTTCTAGTGGTAATATATAATCAGTTCTCACCCCTCCTGTGTTCTCTCCTATCCTTATACTATAATCAGTGATAAGCAGAGTGTCCTAGTGGTGATAGAGAATCAGTTCTCACCTCTCTTGTGTTCTCTCCTGTCCTTATATTATAATCAGTTGATAAGCACGGTGTTCTAGTGGTAATAGATAATCAGTTCTCACCCCTCCTGTGTTCTCTCCTGTCCTTATACTATAAACAGTAATAAGCAGGGTGTTTCGAGTGATGGTAGATAATCAGTCCTCACCTCTCCTGTGTTCTCTCCTGTCCTTATACTATAATCAGTGATCAGCAGGGTCTTCTAGTGATGATAGATAATCAGTTCTTACATCCCCTTTGTTCTCTCCTGTCCCTTATACTATAATCAGTGATAAGCAGGATGTTCTAGTAGTGATAGATAATCAGTTCTCACCTCTCCTGTGTTCTTCCCAGTCCTTATACTATAATCAGTGATAAGCAGAGTATTATTAGTGGTGATAGATAATCAGTTCTCACCTCTCCTGTGTTCTCCCCTGTCCTTATACTATAATCAGTGATGAGCAGGGTGTTCTAGTGATGATATATAATCAGTTCTAACCCCTCCTGTGTTCTCTCCTGTCCTTATACTATAATCAGTGATAAGCAGGGTGTCCTAGTGGTGATAGAGAATCAGTTCTCACCTCTCTTGTGTTCTCTCCTGTCCTTATATTATAATCAGTGATAAGCACGATGTTCTAGTGGTAATAGATAATCAGTTCTCACCTCTCCTGTGTTCTTCCCAGTCCTTATACTATAATCAGTGATAAGCAGGGTCTTCTAGTGATGATATATAATCAGTTCTTATATCCCCTTTGTTCTCTTCTGTCCCTTATACTATAATCAGTGATAAGCAGGGTGTTCTAGTGATGATATATAATCAGTTCTCACCCCTCCTGTGTTCTCTCCTGTCCTTATACTATAATCAGTGATAAGCAGGTTGTCCTAGTGGTGATAGAGAATCAGTTCTCACCTCTATTGTGTTCTCTCCTGTCCTTATATTATAATCAGTGATAAGCACGGTGTTCTAGTGGTAATAGATAATCAGTTCTCACCCCTCCTGTGTTCTCTCCTGTCCTTATACTATAAACAGTAATAAGCAGGGTGTTCTAGTGATGATAGATAATCAGTTCTTACATCCCCTTTGTTCTCTCCTGTCCCTTATACTATATTCAGTGATAAGCAGGATGTTCTAGTAGTGATAGATAATCAGTTCTCACCTCTCCTGTGTTCTTCCCAGTCCTTATACTATAATCAGTAATAAGCAGAGTATTATAGTGGTGATAGATAATCAGTTCTCACCTCTCCTGTGTTCTTCCCAGTCCTTATACTATAATCAGTGATAAGCAGGATGTTCTAGTGGTGATAGATAATCAGTTCTCACCTCTCCTGTGTTCTCTCCGGTCCTTATACTATAATCAGTGATAAGCAGGATGTTCTAGTGGTGATAGATAATCAGTTCTCACCTCTCCTGTGTTCTCTCCTGTCCTTATACTATAATCAGTGATAAGCAGGATGTTCTAGTGGTGATAGATAATCAGTTATCATATCTCCTGTGTTCTCTCCTGTACTTATATTATAATCAGTGATAAGCACGGTGTTCTAGTGGTAATAGATAATCAGTTCTCACCCCTCCTGTGTTCTCTCCTGTCCTTATACTATAAACAGTAATAAGCAGGGTGTTCTAGTGGTAATAGATAATCAGTTCTCACCTCTCCTGTGTTCTCTCCTGTCCTTATACTATAAACAGTTATAAGCATGGTGTTCTAGTGGTGATAGATAATCAGTTCTCATATCTCCTGTGTTCTCTCTTATTCCTTATAATAGGTATCTTCATGCTGCTCCAAGGCCCTTAGTTACCATGCCTGAAACTGTTCTGCACATGCTCAGCAGTAAAGCCCAGAGGAGGAAGGTCACTGCTGGTCATGCCTGCGGTCATCTCAAAACTGCTAGACAGAACAGGAAGACACCATTAAAGAGATTGTCCGGGAATAAGTAACTTTTCACAAGAGCCCATAACCTGCCTCCACTATGTAAAGAATGATACTTACCTTCTCCCCACCTCTCTTGTCCTGTGTGCCGGATCTTGTGTGTCTATCTTCCAGTCCATGGCATGTTTAATTCATCCCCATGTACAGACACGATCATCTGCTCCGCTTGTGGAAATGTTCTGTGATGGGCCTCTGGGGCCACAACCAGAGATCTGATTATTTATTTTTTGGAAGGTCTCTCATAGCTTGAGACTCTCTTAATCCTTTAGGGAATTCATCTACACTATTGCCTGCTCTGAGGTCTGTCTATTGGTTACATTGAAAGAGCTTCCTCATCTCCTCTGGCTGAGCTGATAACTCGGTGGACATTGTGACATTGCCGCATGTTAGCTGTGGGCCACCTTCCATATTTTCTGCTAACAGTCTGTGAGCTAATGCGTACTCTTAAATCCGCTGTATGGTCAGCAAAACTCATCTGCCGGTGTTAAATTCTTGGTGAACACTATTGGACACATTTATGAAGGCCGACTTTTCATGGTCTTAGTTTTCCCCTTGCGCTGCCATTAGATTTGTCTAATTTATGACGAAGCGTGGGCCTCACCATAAATTAGCCTCATCTGTGGCAGTCCTTGCGCCTGGCGTAAAAACTATAGTTTTTTGCTAACATTTACTCCAGGTGTAAATGTTAGTAAATTTGCCAAGGTTGAAGTCCTGATCACGGCCCTATCCCTCCCCATCACACCCAACTGGCAGCCACGGTGTTAAAAACAATATTTTGTTGCATGGCCGGTTAAAAAGGGGGACTTTTACGCCTAAAACAGTGTGCTCCTATGAGTCGAAAGGATGAGGGATCCGCTGATGGAGCTCAGGGCTCAGACGGCTTAATGGCCAAATTGATCATTTACAGTCAGATATCACCTACCTCAGTCATGATATTGATAAGATTAGAGATGGAGCTACTCAAGATGGTGTGGCTTTTGGGTGAGGTGGAGGATCTGAGACATCCAAACAACAGTGTGGGATGCTTTCATTGTTCTCTTCCTTATGAAATATTTCCATATATAATAGTAAATGAGACAGTCTGTTCATACCAGTCCTTTAGATTTTGCACAAAATCCTTTAGTCCATGCCCAGCAGCAGCAGGACTTGCATAGCAGCTTGTCCCACCTCAGAGATGGACAAGGCGTGGTACACATCACCTGCAACGTTTCAGGGGCAAGCCCCCTTTCTCAAGCGTGCATGCAAAGGATTGTTAACCCCTTATATAGGGCTATACTCATGATGGAATACACAGTACACATGATCACATACATGATACATGAGGTGGAGGATATGACAACTGTTGAGTGCAATGCCACCAGTTTATTTCAACAGTAAATAAAGGTACCACAGGCCAGAGCTTAGAATGCAGAGGGCTCTGATCCAGCTTGTTCTGTCGCCACTATCCTTATCCTCGTGCTTTGAGGGCACACAGAATCCCTAACAAGTCTCGGAGTGCCCCATTATTATGAGAGTCCTGAACTATAGGGACAGAGATTAAATTCTAGCGGCTGCTTGCAAAAAGAGAGAGATAATGTACAGTTTGAGAACACAAGGTTGTCTTTTTACTAGATTTTACCTCTGAAGTGCAGCGGAGATGGAGGCAATTTACTCAAGTGTGTACTCGACTGCAAAACAAAGGCATCAAGTATGCAATACTATATCCGACAAGACTGAGGGTGCTGGCTGGAGATAGGACATGATTCTTCACTACTCCATAGGGGGCTCTGGTTGGGTCAACAGGAGAAGACCAAACAGTCCACACATTATCCTTCCTTTGGCTGTGCAACCACTGAACGCCCTTGGGGCCTATTCCCCATGGCTGTTTCCTAATTTAGCACAGTTGTTCTTGATGTGTTCTATTCCCTTTTATCTATGTTTCCTTATGCAGGTTTAGACTTTTGCTCTCTACGTGTGCAGATGGTCCTCAAATGAATGGAGCTCCTGAGAAATGCGTGAGCCTTCATTTCATGAAACAAACTGAACTGATTGGGCAACTGTTGCAACGTACCTGTTTTTGAGGTAACGGGAAGTGTTTAGTGCTTAGTTTGGGATGCTATGCTCAAACAAATTGGGATGGTATGGGCAGGGTGTGGGGAGTTCTAGGTTTCAACCAGTTATGTTTGTCAGTGTGCGAGAATGCTGTGCCTACACCGTCAGGATAGTCCACCCTCTTTATTTCTTGCTGAGCAATGCTACCTGTAAAGTCATTTTGTGGACTGTCCAGAACCTCAACAACAAAATCAAGGGGCCCCTTGTGTCTATCTAAAGGGCCATGCTGTGTACTCTAACTATACTATGCTGTATCTCTCTTGGTTGCTAAGTCTTCTATAAAAGTCTTAGAGATTCAAAATGCTATCACCTCTTTGGCTTCACGATCAAGACCAGCTGAATGGTACAAGCTCAAAGGAATATGATGTTCGCTTGTCAACGTTGTTCAATTACATTTATGATTGGCAGCAATTGCCTTCCTCCTTCTCCGAGGCCACAATTGTGGTTATTAATAAACTGTGTAGGCCTATATATACCAATCTACAGGTTCGTCATGGTAATATGGGAAGGAGAGCCATTGCATCTTTAGATGAAAGGTCATTGGACCCAGGTTACTGGGATGTTGTTATTATTATTTATTATTATTTCGATCCTTTGCGAGGTTGAAATCTGAAGTTAACTTGCCCCAGTCTAGTCTGTATAGATGTTTCCCACCGAGACACGTCTGTGGCTCCCAATTTAGAGAGGGTATGGTGACTTTGGAATGCCGGCCAGTAGAGTCTATTGCGCCGTTGGTGACCCTCACAAAGCTGGTCTCCTCCTTTCATGGAGAAATTCTGGCTGTCCAAGACTCCTCACTGGTGTCTTTTGTGGAGAGCTGACATGCCAGGCCTGGAGACTCATAATTTAAGGAACCAACTTCTACTTGGAGTTCCACTGTAACTAGTGCTAGAGACCAACTGACACAGACCAAATGGCTCCATAGAGTATATTTGACCCCAGTCAGACTACTCCAGATGTGTAGGCTATTGAGCCCTGCTTGCACCAGGTGTGGTGATCCAAGTGGCTCTCTGTTGCACAAGATATGGTCCTTTCCCACAATACAACAATACTGGTGGGATATTCCCAACTTTCTGAACACAAAATTGGGGTTCCCTGGTGCCTGTACTCCTACGGTTAGTCTACTAGGCCTGGTCTCCGATCAATCTCATTCCGACTAAACATGGGAGGAAACAGCAACAAATTTTAATGTACAGGGTGGGCCATTTATATGGATACACCTAAATAAATTGGGAATGGTTGGTGATATTAACTTCCTGTTTGTGGCACATTAGTATATGGGAGGGGGGAAACTTTTCAAGATGGGTGGTGACCATGGCGGCCATTTTGAAGTCGGCCATTTTGGATCCAACTTTAGTTTTTTCAATGGGAAGAGGGTCATGTGACACATCAAACTTATGGAGAATTTCACAAGAAAAACAATGGTGTGCTTGGTTTTACCGTAACTTTATTCTTTAATGAGTTATTTACAAGTTTCTGACCACTTATAAAATGTGTTCAAAGTGCTGCCCATCGTGTTGGATTGTCAATGCAGCCCTCTTCTCCCACTGTTCACACACTAATAGCAACACCACAGAAGAAATGCTAGCACAGGCTTCCAGTATCCGTAGTTTCAGGTGCTGCACATGTCGTATCTTCACAGCATAGACAATTGCCTTCAGATGACCCCAAAGATAAAAGTCTAAGGCGGTCAGATCGGGAGACCTTGGGGGCCATTCAACTGGCCCACGACGACCAATCCACTTTCCAGGAAACTGTTCATCTAGGAATGCTCGGACCTGACACCCATAATGTGGTGGTGCACCATCTTGCTGGAAAAACTCAGGGAACGTGTCAGCTTCAGTGCATAAAGAGGGAAACACATCACAATGTAGCAGTTGAATGGCCCCAAGGTTTCTCGATCTGACCCCTTTAGACTTTTATCCTTGGGGTCATCTGAAGGCAATTGTCTATGCTGTGAAGATACGAGATGTGCAGCACCTGAAACTACGGATACTGGAAGCCTGTGCTAGCATTTCTTCTGTGGTGTTGCTATCAGTGTGTGAAGAGTGGGAGAAGAGGGTTGCATTGACAATCCAACACGATGGGCAGCACGTTGAACACATTTTATAAGTGGGCAGAAACTTGTAAATAACTCATGATAGAATAATGTTACGTTAAAATCAAGTACACCAATGATTTTCTTGAGAAATTCTCAATAAGATGTGTCACATGACCCTCTTCCCATTGAAAAAACTAAAGTTGGATCCAAAATGGCCAACTTCAAAATGGCCACTATAGTCACCACCCATCTTGAAAAGTTCCCCCACATCCCATATACTAAAGTGCCACAAACAGGAAGTTAATATCACCAACCATTCCCATTTTATTTAGGTGTATCCATATAAATGGCCCACCCTGTACTACACCAGAAAGGTGATCCTTCTAAACTGGGAACCTCCTGAAGCTCCATCTGTTGCTCGATGGATATAATTGATAAAGCAGATTTAGGGCTCATGCACACGAATGTGTGCTGTCAGTGCCTGTGCAGTGGACCGCAATTTGCAGTCTATAATGCACAGACACTGACAGTGGGGCCGTCGCATTCGGATCACGGACCCATTCACTTGAATGGGGTCCGCGATCTGCATCCGACGGTCCACACCACAAAAAAGTAGTGCTTGCACTACTTTTTTGCGGTGCGGAGGCACGGCCAGAAACACCACGGAAGCACACCGATCCGTGCCTCCGTTCCGCATCTCCATGATTGCGGACCCATTGAAGTGAATGGGTCCGCGATCCATGATGCGGGGTGCCCGTGTTTTGCAGACCCAGTGTATGCGGGATGCAATATGGCCACGGGCCAGCAACAGCCGTGTGCATGAGCCCTTAGGCTGAGTACACACTTCAGTTATTTGGTCAGTTATTTCCACCAGGTGCGATTCAAAAACACAGAACAGGTGCAGATCTTCCCATTATACCGTATCTCTGTGGAGGCTTCACTACGGGTTTTGGCTCACAAATAAATGAAGTGTTAACTCAGCCTAAGCTACTAGGGGGGTCCAGGATCGTTTCTACACTTTTGGGAACCAAGCGCAAAAGTCCACGGCGGACTGTAGTGTCTGTGTGTGATAGTATGAATGTGCGAGGAACACGTCCATTCTCATAGGAAGCTAAAGGTCATATCAGTGTACGCTTCTTTTCAAAAGGCTGTTCATTTTTGCTATGGAGGGATGCAACGTTCTGAGAGTTTTTTTTTCTTAACATTTCAATCAAAAGAAACTATTAGGGTTCGGCCACACGGCTAAGTTTCCTGATGCAGTTTTGGCCAAAACCAGAAGTAAATTCACAAAAAGAAAAGTCATATACTTTTGCTCCATTTATGATCCACTCCTGATTTTAGCTTCCAAAACTGTATCAAGAAACCTGACTGTGTGGCCGTACCCTTAAAAAAAACGTAACCACATAACAATTAACCCTTTGCCTGTTCTGTGAAAAGTTATTTATTCCCAAACAACCCTTCTACGATAGCTATACTTTTTATGTTTCTTTTATTCCCATATACTCTCTGCTTTTCCAGGACATACATTTATAGCTTTTCTAACTTTTTCTGAGGACAGGGGTCAGTACAGAGATCTCTCCCATCATCTATTTATCCCCAGGACTGTGACTGTGACGAGGGGACATCCTCTGCGTCTGGAGGAAAGAAGGTTTGTACATAAACATAGAAGAGGATTCTTTACGGTAAGAGCAGTGAGACTATGGAACTCTCTGCCTGAGGAGGTGGTGATGGTAAGTTCACTAAAAGAGTTCAGAGGGGCCTGGATGTATTTCTGGGGTAATAATATTACAGGTTATAGTTACTAGAGAGGGGTCGTTGATCCAGGGAGTTATTCTGATTGCCTGATTGGAGTCGGGAAGGATTTTTTTCCCTAAAGTGAGGAAAATTGGCTTCTACCTCACAGGGGTTTTTTTGCCTTCCTCTGGATCCTGTTGCAGGATAACAGGCCGAACTGGATGGACAGATGTCTTTTTTCAGCCTTATAAACTATGTTACTATGTTACAAATCCATAGATTTCTTCTAACTATTAAGTGTATAACGCTGTTTTTAACTGCACGGTGCGTTGCATACTTACTAATGGGAATTTAGAAAATATCAGGAATTTCAAAAATTGTATTCCAAGTTCTCTCTAAGTCGCCTGATTGCTTACAGTACATGATCGGCAGAAATAGCCCGATGTAGCATTTTACTACTTATGAAGGAGTCGGACTGTGATAAAATGCAGGACTTTGGCTTACTGACCCCACAGCCCTGCTGGAAGTTAATTGTGAAGGCATTACCTACAGTATACTATATGTGATAAACTATTTCCTAAGCATGGGTGAAAGGGGTTAAAAAGTGCTAATTGCAATGCATTCCAGGGCGATATAGCTCAATGATGAGCTGCTGTCCCCCTACAGAACAGGAAGCAGGTCCGCCAGATATGTGAGCAAAAAAAAAACACCTTAATTTAATGGAAAAACCCCTTTAAGCAGCCAATCAGATATTTTTTACAGGGCTATGTATGTCCTTCAGCCTGATTTCGGAGGTCAAAATAAATTAGTGTGAGGCCGTCAGGTCCATGTTCCACCACAATAGTCAGTCCTCACCTGTCACTAAAATCCGGACCGTAAGCAGAACAAAGGGAGGTCCGACTATTATCATCATCTAAAAGTGGCCTATGGCTCTGTTCACACTTGGGCCATTGATTCTGCAGGACAGTTGTGACAGATCTGTTTTCCAGCAGATCTCAGTGGATCCCTTTGACTTACATCTGTAATATCCATATATAATCTTCAAATTGTACCATTAAACAGTGAAATATTATTATTGTTTCTGTGTTAAACATAAAAAATTTCTTGCAAAATAAAAGAATTTAAAAGAAGTCAGTCTGGGTCCAGGAATTTTCAACGTCAACTGTTGGTGTCAAATGTGCGGGAACCCCTGGTCATAGCAACAAACCTGATCACAGCAGCTGTCTTGTTGGTTGGTAAGGGCAATGGCTTTACACTATTTGTAGAATATCATGATTTATCTGACATCTATTTTTCACATTATTGACCAATATATATCTATTTCAGACATATATATATATATATATACGTGACCGACACAATCAACATGTTATATATATGAATATGCGAGAAAGTGTCTGTTTCTGAGAGTGGTGGATGGATGGATGGATGGATGGATGGATAGATAGATAGATAGATAGATAGATAGATAGATAGATATGAGATGACAGATAGATAGATAATAAATAGATAGATAGATAGATAGATAGATAGATAGATAGATAGATGATAGATAGATAGATAGATAGATAGATATGAGATGATAGATAGATAGATAATAAATAGATAGATAGATAATAGATAGATGATAGATAGACAGATAGATAGATAGATAGATAATAAATAGATAGACAGATAGATAGATAGATAGATAGATAGATAGATAATAGATAGACAGATAGATAGACAGATAGACAGATAGATAGATAGATAGATAGATAATAGATAGATGATAGATAAATAGATAGATAGGAGATAGATAATAAAAGATGATAGATATTAGATAGATAGATAGATAATAGAGAGATAATAGATAGATAGATAGATAGATAGATAGATAGATGATAGATAGATAGATAGATATGAGATGACAGATAGATAGATAATAAATAGATAGATAGATAATAGATAGATGATAGATAATAAATAGATAGACAGATAGATAGATAATAGATAGATAATAAATAGATAGATAGATAGATAATAGATAGATGATAGATAAATAGATAGATAGGAGATAGATAATAAAAGATGATAGATATTAGATAGATAGATAGATAGATAGATAGATAGATAGATATTAGATACTGTAGATAAATAGATAGATAGATAGATAGATAGATAGATAGATAGATAGATAGGAGATAGATAGATATGAGATAGATAATAAATAGATAGATAGATAGATAGATAGATAGATAGGTAGATAGATAGATAGATAGATAGATAGATAGATAGATAGATAGATAGATAGATAGATAGATATCAGCTGCATGAAACACATCAATAACATTAATGACTACATACATATATATACACAGGTTCCTAACCTGCCCTGTAAGCTGTATAATTACATATGTATAATAAATCACTACTACAGCTCTTACACAATAGGTTCAATTAAACCATTACGTTCTAGTCGCACATGAAGCTGGATTTACTAATCACTAGAATTCTGATTACTTTGCCCCAAAATTAAATATAGATTCCAGGAACATAAATCCGGCACATTTCCACAGCCCCTCACCCACACTGGTCACATACATCCACCCTTGGGCTAAATACAGAAACTGTTGGCACTCAGGCTGTGATTACAGTTATACAAAGGTCACACTATGGAATAGAATAGTATAAAGTTCTAGTAAATGTCAGAAAGAGAGGAACAGATATAGAGAATGGACCGATAGATAAATGATACATTGTAAATGGTGAGAAAATAGTAGAGATAGAAGACAAAGATGGATGTGTGGATAGATAGAAATGAATCAAGTTCAGACATAGAAATAGGTAAAGATTAAAAGAAATACTATGATGTTCAATAGTATTTAATCCATGGTCATATACATACTATATACAGAGGGTTAAATAAACTGAAATATGGCTAGATAGCTAAAACAGAGAGAAATGTAGTTTGATGAAAGAAAAAGAAAGAAAGATGGATAGATAGATAGATAGATAGATAGATAGATAGATAGATAGATAGATATGAGGTAGATAATAGATAGGATATGAGGTAGATAGATAGATAGATAGATAGATAGATAGATAGATAGATATGAAATAGATAGATAGATAGATAGAAGTTACATAGATAGATAGATGATAGATAGATAGATAGATAGATAGATAGATAGATAGATAGTAGATATGAGATATATTACATAGATAGATAGATTAGATAGAAATATATATAGATATGCTATAGATAGATATAGATATGACATATATATTACATAGATAGATAGATAGATAGATAGATAGATAATAAGTTATCCGATAAACTTTGAGTATAATGGGGAGACTCACCCAGGAGGAGCAGGCTGTAGGGGAAGGGGACGCTCAGCAGCATCTTCATGTCTCCCATGGACCAGATCCTGCTGACAGGAGCCCTAATATCCCAAATCCTGATCCTCTTCCAGCCCCTCTGCAGTGTCCCCTCTATGTGCGGGATCCTATTTCAGACATCCTGAAAAGAGCTGATGGCAGGAAATCCAGGAGAGAGCAGAGATGCTGAGTGCAGGGTTTATCTCCTGGAAGAAGAAGGAGAGGAACAGGGGAAGAGTTTGTATGTGATGGGGAGGAAGTCCAAGAGGTGCTGATGACTGGAGAGGAGGGGAGAGGGATGGCAGAGAGAAGTGCTGAGGACACCAGGCACACAGGGCTCTACATGCAGCTGCAATGAGTTTGTCATGTGTAATCCTTGGCAGGTAAACTGGCCTGAGGGTTAAACTGACCATAGATCTGTCAAGTTGCCCCATTTAGGACTAGCATTCCTATACCCTGATGTAGTGGGGTGATGGTCAGAGCACACTACAAAAGATGAAAGAACCATCAGCAATTAATGAGACATCAGTAATTCTGAATGACAAACTCAGCTCTACTATATGTAGAGAGCACATGTCAGATGTAGCAGGGGTGAGGTTACCACTGGCCATTACTGTCTTTCCAAATAAGATTTTCTCTGTCCATTACCAGGCAGGTATATGGGGTATGTAGATAATTGCATTTTTACCATTTATCTGTTGAATTATTGATTTTTATTAATCTAATAACAAGATTTTATTACAGGATTATTATAATGAACAGATCAGCCCAAAAGGAATCACAACAAACACAACTCTGCTACAATTTCTACAATGAAAGCAAGTAAATGGTAGATGATAAAGGATATGAGTGTAATAGCAGAGCCCTTATGGCAGTACAGAAAGAGGAGGAGGTTAGCAGAGGGACTGAAGATTACTCACACCATAGGTTATGGACCATATTCACATGCATCAAAAACTTTCTGGCTGTAAAATTGGTGCCACTGCAGAAGAGAAGAAAATCCATCTTGGATATACGGAAGCCCTTCCTTACCTTTCCTCTTGGCTCACAATATATCAAGATTTGTCACACAAGATGACCGTTTTTACAAAAAAAAACCAAACATGATTTTGTGATATTGTGTCACTAGATGTCTATAATACTGTACATCAGTCTGTGTGGCCACCTAGTGGTTGTGATATGAATTGCAGTTGTGTTGATTTTTTCTGTACGTCCACAGCAGAAACTGAAGTCTCTTTTCTACAGAAATATCTTGTATTTTTAGCCTCGTGCACACAACCTTATGTATTTGGCGGACCGCAAATTGCGGATACCATCCGCTTTGCATCCATTTTATTTTTTTTTTTCTGCTGATCCATTAACTTCAAGTATGGGACATGTTGTCTCTTTTTCCGGAACAGACATAAGCATCTTCCTTGTATTTTCTGCATCTGTATGCCCATTCCACAAAAAAAATAGAATATGTCCGCAAAATGCGAACTATGGACCCATAGAAGTCAATGGATTTGGACGGCACACGGACCGCATTCGTATTTTGTGGATACCGCACAACGGATAAGGTCGTGCATGGGGCCTTAAAGGGCACCTGTCAGCAGATTTGTACCTATGACACTGACTGACCTGTTACATGTGCACTTGGCAGCTGAAGACATCTGTGTTGGTCCCATGTTCATATGTGTCCGCATTGCTGAGAAAAAGGATGTTTTAATATATGCAAATTAGCGTCTAAGAGCAACAGGGGCGTTACCATTACACCTAGAGGCTCTGCTCTCTCTGCAACTGCCGCATCCCCTGCACTTTGATTGACAGGACCAGGCAGTGCAAATGCAATAGGGAGAGGGAAGTAAGCTGCTGCCAGACGTCTCAGGTGGTGGCTTATCTCCCTGAGAAAAAAAAAAAGTAACATAGTTTATAAGGCCAAAAAAAAAGCCCTCTGTCCATCCAGTTCGGCCTGTTTTCCTACAAGTTGATCCAGAGGAAGGCAAAAAAACTCCTGTGAGGTAGAAGCCAATTTTCCTCACTTTAGGGAAAAAAATTCCTTCCCGACTCCAATCAGGCAATCAGAATAACTCCCTGGATCAACGACCCCTCTCTAGTAACTATAACCTGTAATATTATTACCCTCCAAAAATACATCCAGGCTCCTCCTGAACTCTTTTAGTGAACTTACCATCACCACCTCCTCAGGCAGAGAGTTCCATAGTCTCACTGCTCTTACCGTAAAGAATCCTCTTCTATGTTTGTGTACAAACCTTCTTTCCTCCAGACACAGAGGATGTCCCCTCGTCACAGTCACAGTCCTGGGGATAAATAGATGATGGGAGAGATCTCTGTACTGACCCCTGATATATTTATACATAGTTATTAGATCTCCCCTCAGTCGTCTTTTTTCTAAAGTGAATAACCCTAATTTTGATAATCTTTCTGGGTACTGTAGTCCACCCATTCCAGTTATTACTTTAGTTGCCCTCCTCTGAAGCCTCACCAGCTCTGCTATGTCTGCCTTGTTCACAGGAGCCCAGAACTGTACACAGTACTCCATATGTGGTCTGACTAGTGATTTGTAAAGTGGCAGGACTATGTTCTCATCATGGCCATATATGCCCCTTTTGATGCAACCCATTATCTTATTGGCCTTGGCAGCAGCTGTCTGACACTGGTTTCTACAGCTTAGTTTGCTGTTCACTAAAATTCCTAAGTCCTTTTCCATGTCAGAGTTACCCAGCGTTTTACCATTTAGTATGTACTGGTGACTTGCATTATTCCTTCCCATGTGCACAACCTTACATTTGTCCGTTAAATCTCAGCTCTTTCCCTGTGACTGCCACAGCTTTTAACAGAAGATTTGGCTGGTTGCAGTTTAAGATTTAAACTGAGCATGTGCGACCACCCAATGGGGTGGACAAGAAAATAGAACAAGCAGCAGATGGCGCTATAGAGATACACTTTATTAAATAGCTATGTGACTACTGTATACTACGGTTTTAATTATATGGAAATACAGAAGTATTCCAATCCAGCTGCTAACAAGGAGTAAACAGCAGCATGTTTGTGCAGAGCCTTTGTTTAGTGTACTCCGTGTAATGACCGGCGCCATCTAGAGTGTCCGGATAGCGTGAAGCTTCCACTGTCATTATTCTTCTGCATTGTTTATGGAGAAACCCAGGAATATACAGAGGATTTGGTTTTGGCCCAATGTCGAAATGCTTTTATTAGAAAAACAATTCAGTGTCGTAAACAGTTATCATTATATTAAATGCGGTAAAAAAAAAAACCCTAATGGCCGACATTTACTAAACTGCCGAAACTTATCATAGCGGATGATGCAAGAAGATACATCTGGTGCATCTCTAGGCTGTCTAGTTTCTACCTCCGATCAGCTGGTTTATCTCGCACAGAAAATCTGTCCCTATGCACTAAAAATGTAACAAAATTCGGTCTCCCAGACAAAACACTGTTCCAATATGCCCAAAAATTTGTCCCAAATAATGGGGTTTTATAATAGGGTTCACTGGGTTCTGACCAGGTGTCCTTCATTTGAAAAGGAGAAGTAGGCATGAGACATCACAGATGTGAACAGAGACTGAATGAGAATATAGGGAAGGGGAGATAGTAGACAGATACATATGAAATAGACAAACTAGAAAGATAGATAGATAGATAGATAGATAGATAGATAGATAGATAGATAGATAGATATTAGATAGATAGATAGATAGATATTAGATAGAATTAGATAGATAGATAGATAGATAGATAGATAGATATTAGATAGATAGATAGATAGATATTAGATAGATATTAGATAGATAGATAGATAGATAGATAATAGATAGATATTAGATAGATAGATAGATATTAGATAGATAGATAGATAGATAGATAATAGATAGATAGATGGATAATAGATAAATAGATAGATAGATAGATAGATAGATAGATAGATAGATAGATTTTGGGCTTTGAAGTCCAGGAGGCGGTCCTATCAGTGATTGACAGCTATCTCTGTATACACAGTCATAGAGGGAAGGCTGTCAATCACTGATAGGACCTCCTCCTCATAGAGGGAAGGCTGTCAGTCACTGATAGGACCTCCTCCTCATAGAGGGAAGGCTGTCAATCACTCATAGGACTGTCTCCTCATAGAGGGAAGGCTGTCAATCACTGATAGGACCTCCTCCTCATAGAGGGAAGGCTGTCAGTCACTTATAGGACCTCCTTCTCATAGAGGGAAGGCTGTCAGTCACTGATAGGACCTCCTCCTCATAGAGGGAAGGCTGTCAGTCACTGATAGTACCTTCTCCTCATAGAGGGAAGGCTGTCAGTCACTGACAGGACCACTGCCTCATAGAGGGAAGGCTGTCAGTCACTGATAGGACCTCCTCCTCATAGAGGGAAGGCTGTCAATCACTGATAGGACCTCCTCCTGGACTTCACAGCCCAGAATGAGCAGAGATATAAATGAATGAAATACAAGTTATACTGAATATTTTCCTATGAAAATATATACTAATCTGCTCCGCTCCTTCTGCTCTATAACATACCGCCTACAGCTCAGATACCATGCTTAATGTGACCGGTTCCCTTTAAGTATCATTCCATTAAAGTAGGGATCTAACACATCAGTTGGATCAGTTGACATTTCTGGGTTGTGGGTCTGTATTGTGCTTGAAAGAATCTCACATGATGCCGGGGGAAGGGATCGCAGGATGGTCGCCTCTGTGGGGACACAAGTGACACAAAGGGCTCATTGACGTCCCCTATTGAATCACAGTGAGCTCCATGCTACTTTGCGGTTTGACTGATCTGCATCTTCCTGTGAGATGGAAGAAGGAGGAGGAGGAGTGATCTGGAAGCAAACACGGCTTCTTCTGTCTGAGTAAGACCTGTGTCACCGCTCTGTGTCTGAGCCTGACCTTTTGTCACCATACCAGTGTCAGCCACTGACCGATTCTCCATAACTAAGTTAGATGTGGAACATGTCGGCAGACAGTGACTTTGTCACCTGCTCCCTGGCTGTAACTGTGTTTGACGGGAAGAGTTCTCTTTTACTCTGACATTTCATTTAAAAAAAAAATTAAGAAAAATTAGCGTAATGTGGTGTGGAGCTATCAAGTATTGTACTTCAAACAAGAAGCAGATGGACCAAACCATTAGGGGACCACCACTTCACCATATATCTGAATGTGGGGTCAGATTTCCTTTTTCTTTATGCTGAGTTCTAAAACACTGAGGAAGATTTATCAAGCTGGTGTAAAGTAGAACTGGGTAGTTGCCCATAGCAACCAATCAGATTCCTCCTTTCATTTCTCACAGCTCGTTTGTGAAATGAAAGTTGGAATCTGATTGGTTGCTATGGGCAACTAAGCCAGTTCTACTTTACACCAGCGTGAAAGAACCCTGAACTACTTTTGGGATCATTTATAAAACTGGTGTAAATTAGAACTGGCTTAGTTGCCCATAGCAACCTATCAGATTCTACCTGTCCTTTTCCAAAGCAGCAGTAAAAAATGAAAGGAGTAATCTGATTAGTTGCTATGGGCAACTAAACCAGTTCTAATTTACTCCAATTTGATAAATGACCCCAAAAGTCGTTCAGGTAAACAAATCGGTTCATTTATCATTAATTACATTTCCATTAAACTCAATGAGGTCATTTATCAAACTGGTGTAAAGTAGAACTGGGTTAGTTTCCCATAGCAACCAATCAGATTCCACCTTTCATTTTCCAAAGCAGCAGTCAAAAATGAAAGGTGGAGTCTGATTGGTTGCTATAGGCAACTAAGCCAATTCTACTTTACACCAGTTTGATAAATTACCCCATTTATACAGTACTTTTGAGGAAATGTCCCCACAGCTTTAGACGCTCTTTCCGCGTGGCCTTAAAACTCTTGTGCATGCTCCATTACTGCGACTATTAGCGCATGTGTGGATGATATGCCTACAGATCCACACCAGCGAATTCGCATTAACAGTAACTGCACAATTGCATATTTGTTGATGTAGGCATAACATTTGCACATGTGCTGATAATCACAGACACTCACACAACTGCGTCACTGTGAATCTGCCGACACAGTGGGGAATCGTTGTAGAGGAACAGTCCCTCACAGGCCATGAATTCATTCAGATGAACAAATCAACTCGTACAAATCAATTCGCTTATCTCTAAAGTGTATACATCTGTATATGCAGGGAGCTCCCCCTAGTGGCAGCTACAGAAAGACTGAATTTTGGTATTTTAGAGTGACTAAACACAACACATGTATAATCCACATACCTTGTGCCTCCCGTTCCTCCATCACTGGCTCTATTTCTCTGTTTTGGTCCCCCCTACCAGATTATTTTCAAGATGGATGCCATCATCTTGGATTTTCCCATGCAGAACACTGTAGGAAAGTGTAAGACACGCCCCCTCAGATGGATCAGTAACAGTGACTTAGACACTGTGTCCATTAGAGGGCAAAGCAGGGGGCATGTCCTACAGTTTCCTACAGCGCTCTCCATGTGAAATCTTATCCATAGCTACTTTGGTATAGGGGTCAGTTTTGGGGATGCTGAATACTCTAGAGCAGGCAGGCATGCTCAACCTGCAGCCCTCCAGATGTTGCAAAACTACAACTCCCAGCATGCCCTATTAACTGTAGGCTGTCCAGGCATCTCTCTAGAGCAAGGGACATTATTTTTAGCCCCTCTGGCTGATAGATGAGGGTCCAAAATGGCAAACGGTCCTATACTAACTAAAAATGTCCTAATAGCATGATGGAAAAGGTGTACTATAACCGGAAACCCCTCTTACAGACTATGCTCACCGTCACAACCATTTTTCTACTGTCTAAACTAAAAAAATAAAGCAAATAAATGTATCCTACCGGATGTATTCTATCCTCAGCTTCTATACAGGCCAATGCATCTCCATGGTAACAGACTACAAAACCATTATAGTCTGATCCTGCAGTGATACTCCTTTTCATCTGCCCTCATTTTTGCTTACACTTGTTAAACTGGAAAACATCCAGGGTCAGATGGAATACAGTATGACTGCAGCATCAGGCCACTTAAGTCTTGGTTGTAGTTTGTTACCATGGAGACACTTAGGGAGCATATGATATTTTAATGAAAACTATTTAAAAAGCTGCTTCATTTTTCATTTTCGATTGAAGCCACTAAAACTGAAGCCACTCGGTGAGGCGATCAAGGTTATATAGGTCGGGGTCCCACTGGCAGACAATTTAATGTTAAAGGAATATTCCCATCTCTGACATTGATTGCATATTTTTAGTATATACCATCAATGTCAGTTAGGTGCTCCAATCTCAAGAACAGGCCCCCTAAAGTGAAGGAGGACACACTGTTCAAGAGCGGCCACCCCGCACCCATTCACCCCTATGGGAGTGCTGAATAGTAGTCAAGTAAACACGCTTGCCATCCTTCATTTACCGCTATGGGAGATCTGAAAATAGCCGAGCACTGGCCCATTTCCAAGTGTGCTTGCTCTCCAATTTCGCAACCCTAATAGCAGTGAAAGACAGTGGCATCGCTTGCGCAGTGTGCTCTCCTTCACTTTGAGGGGCCCTTTCTTGAGATAGGAGAGGGTCTCAGAGGTGGGACCCATACCTATCTGATATGGATGGCATAGCCTAGATATGTGCCATAAATGCCTGAATTGGGAATACCCCTTTAACATTAAAGGGTCTGCCTAGAGACAGGTATTTAAATCTAACTGTGTGTGTTTCATATAGGAACCGTCTTTATTCATTTTAGGGCTCATGCACACGAACGTTCTATTAGGGGCCTACTGTTCAGTTCCGTAAAATACAGAATGCACACGGATATCATCCGTATTTTTGCGGATACGTTTTTGTTGTGGACTGAAAAATACATACGGGTGTGCGCATAAGCCCTTATACTGAATATTTTCTCCTTCGAAAGGTGATTGAATGTTTCTTTTCTTTCCATACATGAAATTGACCTCCATGTGTCTTACTGTGACTCACATCGTGACATTTAATTAATAGAAATATTAGCTGTCGACCAAATATAGAGGATTTATTTATTGACTGCAGATTTCTGTAAACCTGCCTGTAACTCTAATGAACGCGGAAAAGCAATTACTTATATAAAACGGTCATTTCATCATAAGCTGAGCACTTCAATGTTACTTTCCTGCTGGTTAACTCCGTCTGTCCTGTACACTAACGTCATCCTCTTCACTCCTTTTATCATAGCCGCATACTGCCTTAGGGTTTCTGTCACCAGTTTTGGGCATATAAAACAGGATGACATTTGCAATGTGCAAATGTCACCTGATGCCCAAACTGGTGATCATTTTTTTACTGGTGCCCCCGTTTTTGAAATAAATCAACTTTTGTCGTATGCAAATGAAGCTTACTAGGTGCAAGGGGCGGTAACCCTGCACCTAGTAAGCGCCGTTTCCCTACCTTTATTCACGCCCCCTTTGTTGTGATAGACAGGGCCAGGCAGCTCGCTCTAGCTGCTCCTGGCCCTGTCCGTGCTGAAAATCCCGCGCCTGCGCCGTTCGGACTTCATTCGGCGCAGGCGCAGTGAGTGCCGATTGCTGCCGGGCTCCCGGCTTCCTCACTGCGCCTGCGCCGCCTTCTCTTCTGGGTGTTCTGTGACGTCATCGGCGCAGGCGCAGTGAGGAAGCCGGGAGCCCGGCAGCAATCGGCACTCACTGCGCCTGCGCCGAATGAAGTCCGAACGGCGCAGGCGCGGGATTTTCAGCACGGACAGGGCCAGGAGCAAGCTAGAGCGAGCTGCCGGGCCCTGTCTATCACAACAAAGGGGGCGTGAATAAAGGTAGGGAAACGGCGCTTACTAGGTGCAGGGTTACCGCCCCTTGCACCTAGTAAGCTTCATTTGCATACGACAAAAGTTGATTTATTTCAAAAACGGGGGCACCAGTAAAAAAATGATCACCAGTTTGGGCATCAGGTGACATTTGCACATTGCAAATGTCATCCTGTTTTATATGCCCAAAACTGGTGACAGAAACCCTTTAAAGGAATTCTCCCATTTTGTTAACATTTAAAGGGGTTTTCCAAGTTATAATTATTGATGACCTATCCTCAGGATAGGTCATCAATATCAGATCTGCAGGGGTCCAACACCCGGCACCCCGGCCGATCAGCTGTTTGAAGAGGAGGCACGCGCCGTACCAGTGCTGCCTCCTCTTCATTGTTTACATCCTAGCCGTAACATGAGTAGTGGTGAGCAGGTGTAATTACACCCTTGTCTCCCCATTCATTTTAATGGGAAGGCTCATTCCCATACAAGTCTATGGGAGCAATCCTTCCCATAGAAATGAATGGGGCGGTTAGGTGTAATTACATCTGCTCACCACGACCCATGTTACGGCTAGGATGTAAACAATGAAGAGGAGGCATCACTTGCACGGCGCGCGCCTGCTCTACAAACAGCTGATTGGCGGGGGTGCCAGGTCTGATATTGATGACCTATCCTGAAGATTGGTCATCAATATATATAACTTGGATAACCCCTTTAACATCTAACTTCGACCATGGCCGTATTTTGGCCTGCAAACCACAGATCCGCAAAATATGGATGCCTTCTATGCGCACTGTGACTATTCAAAGAGGGTAAGTTCTATAATACGTGAAAAGACCACACAGATCTGCAAAAAAATATGCATGTGCATGGCCCCATAGAAATGAATGGGTCAGTGTGCTATCTGCAAATAAATGCGGATGGCACATGGATGAAAAACGCGGTCATCTGCATAAAGCCTGAAGTGCCTGTATTGTGGTCCTCAAAGTACAGATCTGAAAAATATGGACACCTTCTGTGTGCAAGCAGCATTGCAGAATTGATACAGACAGAACATCCGCAAAAACAACCGCAGATCTGCAAAAAACGGATCTCAACAGAGTACACGCCACCATTTTTTTTCAAACTCTTGTAGAAATGTCCTATCCTTGTCCACAAAACGGACAAGGATAGGACATGTTTAGAGATGAGCGAACGTCCTCGAAACGAGCACTGTACCGCTCGGCTCCCCTGCGCTAGCATGGGCGCCGGCAGCCACTTCCGTCCTCCTGAGGAGGACGGAAGTGGCTGCCGGCACCCATGCTAGCGCAGGGGAGCCGAGCGGTACAGTGCTCGTTTCGAGCACGTTCGCTCATCTCTAGACATGTTCTATCTTTTTTTCGGAGCTTTGGAGCGGACATACGGATGTGAAACGGTACGTGGTGTGCTATCAGCATCCTTTGCAGCCCTATTGAAATGAATGGGTTCGCAAAAAAATGCAGATCGCATAAGGCCTACGTTTTTCCCAACCTTGGTTCCATGGATCCTGGTTAGGGGGTTCCTCAGAGGACAGCAGGGAGAGAGGGAGGAGGGTTGGATACTTTGGGTGACTAGGTGACTGAGAAATTAGCTTCAGGCAAGCTAACATGGCTGACCGTGGCAGCTGTCATCAGCTACTTCCTGTGCTAGAAAATCCAGAGCAAAAGTGGCAAAAAATGCTGCAAACCTAAGCAAATGGTTATTCATGTCAATGTCAGTGTGCTTAATAAGAACCTAAAACCATCTAGTACTAATAGCAATAAACACTGGCGTTATTTCATGGCAGTATTCTATGCAGTGACATACCTTCAATGGGAGCAGACCACGCAACTGCTATGGGACCCAGGGGCCGGAACTCCTTCTTTCTCTTTCCGATGTTAGAACACTGCATTTTCATGCAGCCACCACTAGGGAAGCTCAATACAAACAGATGTATACATTCCCATGCACTGAGCTCCCTCTAGTGGTGGCTGCAGGCAGCCAGGAAATTTATCATTGTATTTACACCAGTTGTTTGGCTCAGTGAATACATTGAGAAATGTGGTGGTCAGAGTGAATGCCATGTTTATAAAGCACCTGATCCACTTTATTAGCAAAGAAGTCGGATAAAGTGGGTAGACCGGGTGTGACTTTTTATGACTTTTTTTTAACAAAAATTTCTTCTGCTTAAGAAAAAAAGGACATTCTTCAGAAATCTGGGGCGTTGGGAGTGATTGACACACGCTCACTCAGAAACTGGTTGGGGCAGGGAGGCCCATATTAAGTTTCGCTGTGGAGCCCTATGAGATCTGTGTATGCCCCTGATTATATGGGAAGTGTATAGCAGTATCATGTGGGATTTTTAAGTGAGTATTGTTTGGGTGCTCAATATTTGGGTGCCCCACTTTCTATAAAACTAGTCCTGCATCTCAGAAGATGAATTTTTTCCATATTTCCCCTTTAAGGCTATCCACATGCACTCAATTACACCCTAAATTTTGACCTTTACCCTGACACTTTGGTTTATCAGGCACTTTGCTTTGCTTGGAGGTTTCTTTTCTATATTTTTGTCAAAAGCCAAGAAGTTCATTTGCTCTTTTTATATCGGAGTTAACAAGATCAAGTTACTAAAAGAACAAACCGGGTGGCAGCTCGTTGTGGCACTGACCGTAGCTCAACATCAACCACAATCTCTACCCCTTTCGATTCATCAGCATACCTTGGCAATCTGCCAAATGGAGAATACGAGGCCGGGAATTTTTGTGGTTATAATTTCGCTGAATTGTTCTTGTTAGGTTTACAGAGACCTCTTCTTATCTCCAGATTATGTGGGGTCACTAACTGGCCACAATGGTAATTGTGGTGGGAGAAGCTCAGCCTTCAACTAAGTTCATAGGCCTCCACATGTGATACAAGATGCTCCATGTACCTCTGGTTTCATAAGGAGTCTCATGTCAAGATGGTGGCGTGTTCCTTTGTGTGATATATTCCCAAGATATTCTCCCATGGAAGCAACACGACAGAACAGAGCTTCATGTAGGCATCAAATGACAACACATGGAGCGCTTACTCAGGTGACAGCTGTAGTCCACCACATGAGTGCAAAGGCTGAAAATTTATCCATGGTTTGGAGGCAGTTTTTGGCTTTAAAAACTCATATTTAGCAAAAAATAAAAGATGCAAATTTTGCAAAATTTCCACATCACACTGCGATCACCAAAGAAAATTGGGCATACCAGGAGTGGTTATGGCCTAGAGAGTAATGGCTAACCTCTGGACCTCCAGCATTGGTGAAGCAACGACTCCCATGCTCCATTCATTTCTATGGAGTTCTGAGAACAGCCGAGCAAGTGTACATATTGGGAGTTGTAGTTTTCACCACAGCTGGAGTACCGGAGGTTAGCTATCACAGCGCTAGAGCCTTTAGACAGAATTCTAAAGAAAATGGAGCAAATCTTGATACAAATCGACATCTGCTCACAATAGTCATAGGCCCACGTTTAAGATGAGTGCCTCATAAGCACGTCTTAAAAAAAAGATTGTCGCCGTGAATTGCATCAAATTTATTAAATGCTGCACGAGTCTTTCCTAGCTTTTATCAAACAGGGCATAAAAAGTGAAAATTTTGTACAGTTTATGACTTTTTGTAAATGTTTGCTCAATTTGCCACTTCTTAGAGCCACAGCAATGCTGTTTATAGATTCTTATTTTCTGAGCACAGTCCAAAATGTGTACAATTTATTAATGCGTACAGAGATTTCTCCCTTGATCTATTTATCCCCAGGACTGTGACTGTGACGAGGGGACATCCTCTGCGTCTGGAGGAAAGAAGGTTTGTACATAAACATAGAAGAGGATTCTTTACGGTAAGAGCAGTGAGACTATGGAACTCTCTGCCTGAGGAGGTGGTGATGGTAAGTTCACTAAAAGAGTTCAAGAGGGGCCTGGATGTATTTCTGGAGGATAATAATATTACAGGTTATAGGTACTAGAGAGGGGTCGTTGATCCAGGGAGTAATTCTGATTGCCTGATTGAAGTCGGGAAGGAACTTTTTCCCCTAAAATCGGGAAAATTGGCTTCTACCTCACAGGGGTTTTTTGCCTTCCTCTGGATCAACTTGTAGGATAATAGGCCAAACTGGATGGACAGATGTCTTTTTTCAGCCTTATAAACTATGTTACTATGTTACTAAATTTGGTGCTAATCACTCCAGCGATATTTTATATGAAACAGCAAGTGGGTCAATAGACTTCAGTGGGAGCAGTGCTGCAGTAACCAGTTGCGTCCACTACTCAGTGGACGGCGCTATAGTTCCAGTGCTAACTTCCAGAAGGGCTGATCAGAGGGGCACTGGTTGTTGGACTCCGCTGATTAGATATTGATGGCGTATCTTATGGATATATAAAAGTATTGGACAAACCCTTTAATGCGTAAGATCACGGCTAGGGAGCTGTAGTCTTCTTTTATGTATCGCTTAACATGGACTTAAAATATATAAATAATAGACACTTCTAAGAGGGAATTTTCCCTGTACGGTTAGTAAGCTCATGCACTTTTGCTTTTTATCCATGCTTCCTCTTGGCAGTCATCCAGAAACACATATTAACTTAAAACACAAAGCCACAAACACCACAGAGCACTAAATCTCACCATACTGCATAGTGCTGGGATAGGAGATGAATATAGGAACCAGACAGACACCTCTGGGAGTCTAGGAAAAAATGTATGGAGAATGATCTATAGGGAGCCAGCGAGGGAGGGTACTGAGCCCTCCATTTCTAGACTGTAAAGATGGCACTGTCAGCACTTTGGATAATATTAAATATTTTTTATTGATTGTGTGTATGGCTACAATGTAGATCCATGCATCTCCATGGTAACAGACAACAAACCATGTGTAGTCAGATCCTGCAGTCATACTCTCTTCTATCTGTTCACTAATTCTTGCCGAAACGACCAAATGTAGGCAAGGAAGAAGCAGGAGATAGACAGGAAGTAATATGACCGTAAGATTACCATGCAGACAAATAGGTGTTGGTTATCTTCGCTATCTTGGCTATCTTCAGAAGTTCCATAGGAATGAATGGAAAGCACACCACGCAAGTGCGGCCACTGCTCCATTCACTTCTATGGAACTGACAGAAATAGCCGAGCCAGCGCTTAGCTATTTATGTTACTCCCATAGAATTGAATGAAGGGGCGGCCGCGAATGTGAGGTCTACTCTTGTTCATTTTGGGAGCTCTGTTCTAGAGGTTGGTATCGGTCCCAGAGGCGGGAACTGCACCTATCTGGCATTGGTGGTACATCCTAACGCTATGCCACCAATGTCTCAGGTGTGAGAACACCTTTAAATACTGGTAACGCATGGAGGTAAAATTTTTATTGCATTTTAATAACTGAAGCCATTTGGTGTGCTTAAACTGCCTCGGGAGATGTGTTAGAACAGCATTGTGAGTGGCAGACAATAGATGTCAGACCCTTCCATCACTATTCAAGCTTACTTTCTCGATCAGCTATTTGAGAAGGTACCAGCACTCCCATGAGCGCCAAGGCCTTCTCTTAGCTTATCCTAGGTCAGTGACATCACGTTTATCGGTCACGTGGCCTAGGAGCAGCTTAGCACCATTCAAATTAATAGGGCTGAGCACAATACCAAGCACAGCTGCTGTACAATGTACGGCACTGTGCATGGTAAGCTGCGAGAATAAGTCATAGGTCATCAGTAGTAAAATTCTGGAAAACCACTTTAAGAAAATAAAATTAATGAAAATACCTAAATATTACTTTATAATAAATATATTCCCAAAAACCTTTCATTAGTTATAATGAAGTGTTTTGTCTGGGGAGCAATCATCAGGGGAAATAAAATGTCCGCTGTCAGTTCACACAGAACCTGTCCTAATCACACAGGAGGACAAGTTACTTCACAACACTGAGCTAAAGAGCTGCCTCATCCTCCTCTCTGCTCTGCTTGTCAGGGATTATGATCCTGAATACAGCTGATAAAATCTTCAGCTGAATCTCTGTAGGAACGGAGTTCATGAGGAGACATGAAGTAGGGAGAGGAGGTGAGGTGTAGATAATGAGCAGCACCACTTGTATGCAGTCTCCATTACGACAGCCAAACATTACCACAATCTGTCCTGTACTTCATGTCTCCTCATGAACTACTTTCCTACAGAGATTCAGCTGAAGATCTTATCAGCTGTATTCAGGATCATAATCCCTGACAAACAGAGCAGAGTGGAGGATGAGGCAGCTCTTTACCTCAGTGTTGTGAAGCAACTTGTCCTCCTGTGTGATTAGGACAGGTTTTGTGTGTACTAGTAGGATGGCGGACATTTTGTTTTCCCTAATGATTTCTCCCCAGACAAAACAATCCATTATTACTAATGAAAGGTATTTGGGAATGTACAATAAAATAATATTTGAATATTTTCTTTTTATTAATTCCCAGAGAACCCCTTCAAGTACGAAGGACACTCTTTTGATGAAGAGAGGCTTGCATCTTAGACCTAGAGGAGGACTGGTTCAGAGGTGTGAAAAAGGCTATTAAATTGCACTTACAGTGCTGTTCTAACACATCTCCCGTGGCAGTTTAATCACACCTAAGCGCTCCAGTCATGCAAATGCACTCAATATCTTAGCTCCATGACTGAAGCATGAGCCACCAGTATTTAATTCTGGAGAATTCTCATACAAGCCATTCTAATTGAGAAAGCCAATCGAGTGACTAGCGAAATGACTGATAATGCCATTCTATGGTATCCCTTCAACAGGGGCATCCACAGTCTCTCCACATTGACTGGCTGCTTTACCTGTCTGCACAACGGGTGTAACTATAATTCCCTTCATCCTGGGATCATCCTTCTTCAGTTACATAATTTCAGAAAACAAATCAAGCTTTATCTTCATATGTGTTAGATGAGGCAACAGTCCAACTGCAACAAACCAAAAAGTTCCTTTACCAGCTCACCTCACTTTGCATGATCAACCAAGTCTCCAAAAACAGCAAAGTGTGAATGAAGTTCAGCACAATCCTCTTCACAAAACCATTGACTTTAAAAATGTCATCCAAGCAATATTGGAGGAGCATAGCAGAAGCATGTAAAGCAGGAGAGATCCCCCATCGACGCGTTTTGGACAACGCTAGTCCTTAATCCTGCTGTGCATGCTATATCTTTACACACACATTTATGTGCACAAAGCAGCAAACACACCCTGAACTGCTGGAATGCAACAATCTACACCTGGGGAGAGTCACCGCCCAGCCCACACATGTACAGTGATAAACAGATACAATCAATTTATCACAAAAAACATTAAAAAAGCAATCAAAAAGTGGAAAAAAGACACGACAGAGGGTGAATCAGACATGGAATATTAAATCAGACCTGTGATTTCAACCGTATCCAAAACACAGCACATTTCCGAAGTGCTCCACTCTAATCTCCTCCCATCACAGGTCTATTAACTCATTCTATACTCTCCAAATTACTAGAATGTACATTCAGAAAAGGTTCAATGTTCACACACATATGATGAATTGGAGTCCCTCAGATGCTCCGTTTTGCATGTACATCAAAATATAGTATTACAATTAATACATTGTTTTATATTGTAATATTACATTACCCTCTATTATGTCTTTTCCCTGTTTGGATTGCTTTTTTAAAGTGTAACTGTCATTCTTTTTTTATTTTTGTAATGTGTAGGGGCAGTCATACTGAACATTTTTGTAATATACTTTAATTACTGAAATCGTACATTTCTATTAGAAAAATGGCTCTAAAGTGGCCCGTTTTGAGCCTTAGCAACGCTCCCCTGTCTTCTATTTATATAACTGAGGAGACTTGCTGAACACTAACTGTGTTATGTAAACAGAAGACAGAGAAGCGTTGCTAAGGCCTCAAAATGGGCCACTTTAGAGCTATTTTTCTAATAGAAATGTACAATTTCAGTAATTAAAGTATATTATAAAAAAAGTCAGCATCACTGCCCCTACACATTATAAGAATAAAAAAATAATGACAGTTACACTTTAATGTTTGGATTTTATCTGTTCGTCACTGTGCATGTGTGTGCTGGGCGGTGACTCTTCCCAGGTGTAGCCTGCTGCAATCCAGCACTTTAGGGTGTGCTTGTGCTTTAAATGTGTGTGAAAAAATAGCATGCAGGTCATGATTAAAGGCTTTGTACACCTTCACAGGAATTTTTTTTTTTTTAAGATTGCATGTTACTTATTTTTGGCTAAAAATAATTTCTTTCAATTGGCCTTTATCAAAAATATTGAGCTGTTCTGTCACAAAGGGTTAAATGTTTTGCTAACTGTGTGACTGGTACTTTCACTTTCTGCTGGTCATCTAATAAACCTTATCTCTAAACTACTTAGAGGTCATAAACACTTCTTATTAGTAAGATAAGCACTGAGCTATAATGAGTGTGAATAATATCAGAGAGCAGAGATAAGGAGCCCGTCTGCTCCTGGTCTGATGGAAAAGACAGAAAATCCAAAGGGTGCTACTAGAGCATCTCAGCTCTGTACAGAAAAAAAGGACGCAAAATTTTAATAAAGACCTATTTAAAAAATTATTTATAGCTCAAAATAAGTACAATGCCATAATAAAAAATACATTGCCCCCCAAAAGTGTACATAGCCTTTAAAGGGAACCTGTCATCTCCGAAACACCCCCTGAACTAGAGTAAGCGGTGTATAGTGTAAGTGATGCTGAATCCGATTATGAAAGTTTTATCTTCATACTCACTTCCATTCCGACGCTGTGCTCCCACAAACTTGCAGTAAAATGCACTCACTGGACTCTTCTTTGAGTCCTCTCCATTATGTGAGTGAGCACTGGAGTCCAGTAAGTGCATTTTACTGCTGGTTTGTCGGAGCACAGCGTCGGAATGCAAGTGAGTATGAAGATAAAAATTACATATCCGGATTCAGCATCACTTACACTATACAACGCTTACTCTAGTTCAGGGGGTGTTTCGGAGATGACAGGTTCCCTTTAAGGATTAGTTTTGACCAACATTTGTTGAGGGGGGTCACTCTGGCTTCACACGCTTCTGCCTTACTACACCAATATTGTTTCGATGATGGTTTTAAAAGATTGAAATATAGACAACTGTTTTACGAAGAAGATTGTGGACTTCATTCACTCTTTGCTGCAACAAGCCAACTACAATCTCAAAACTTTTGCCGCTATTACAAGAAAAATGTATCCTTTTAGAGTTCCGCTGCTATGGTTTACAGTTGACCCTGTTGCAGTGGTGATACCACCTAAGTTGAATTGTTATGTGGCCTCTGCTGTGAACATGCCATCATTATTTTTACGTATGCTATTATATTTCATGTAACTTGCATTCATGTATGATATGCTGTGTTTAATGCCATATGTAATACACAATATTGTGTGCCTTATCCTGTTGGGAGACATAGAAGAAGATTCTTTACAGTAAGAGCAGTGAGACTATGGAACTCTCTGCCTGAGGAGGTGGTGATGGTGACACCAGTGAGGAAACCATACATTATGTGCATCACTATAGATGAAATGCCCTGTATGTATTGTGGCCATTGTGGGAAGGTACTGTTGTGATGTCCCAGGTAGCCTGATACAGTGGTCCAACACATTAGAATACTCCTCGGACAGTGTGTTGAGTGGCCTGTGCAGAAAGTCCACATTGAATGCTGGCAAAGCACAAGGGTTCAAGTAGGAAGTGCATAGGACATGATATGTGTTGCACTGTAATCTGTAAACCATAGTTGGCAGTAATGATCTAACTGCCTGATAGTGTGCCAGAGGCTGTGTTGTGCAAGCTACAGTATCATGTCCCTAGAGAAAACGTATAAAAGTGCCGGTGGACCTTGTGCAATCATACAGTTAAAAGAAAGACACAGGAGAGAGGAAATGTCACACACCCGTATCATGAGCTGGAAGATGCTGCAGATTCCTGCATGTAGCCAGCTAGAAGTGGAGGGAAGTGTTACTTGTGAATTGGCACACCACCTCAAGGCCTGAATAGGTCAAAGATGAGGCTGAGTACCACAGCCAGAACTAGGAGTAGACAGAAGTCATCTAGTCCCAGCATCTTTAGAGCAGCCGAGACCTGGTTAACACTAAGCCTGTGATATCAACCAGCCAACCTGTCAGCCATATTGTGAGATATTGTGTGCAATACTGGAGGGATACCACAATAATGTAGTGACAGTATGGAGTATGTGCAGTGGTTGCAAGCAGGGGCGGTCTTGGGCACCACGCATCCTATGCATTTGCGTAGGGCCCGCGTCCAGGGGCCCCACGCTCTCTCTTGCCGGTGCCCAAGACCGCCTGCCCAGCTGTCACTCTGCGGCTGCGCGTCAGTGTCCCAGACTCCCAGCACGTGTCCCAGCCCAGCAGTGGCGTAGCTATAGGGGTCGCAGCGGTCGCAGTTGCGACCGGGCCCCTAAGCCAGGGGGGCCCCGAGGGCCCCCCTTGCCACTTGCAGGGCCGCACCGCCAATTAGCCAGGTGCGGCGCGGCCCTGCGCACAGATAGGGCAGAGGGAGATGAGCGCTTCCATTGTGGAAGCGCTCATCTCCATAGTCATCTGTATCGCCGTCCTCAGGACGGCGATACAGATGCCTGTATTGTACTGGGGCAGGGGAGGGAGAGGCGTCTCCCCTGCCATTCCTCTGATAGGCTGCAGGCGTCATCGCGCCGCCTGAGCCGTACAGCGCGGGACACAGGCCGGAAGAGGCCTGCATCGCATCGCTGCCAGCACCATGGAGGTAAGTATAAGTGTTAATTTTTTTTTATTTTTTTTTTATTGTAGCAGTCACCGACCGGAGCTCAATTGGGGGCACTGGGGGCATTTTGGGGGCATTTTTACTGGCACATGGGGGCACTGGGGGCATTTTACTGGCACATGGGGGCATTTTTACTGGCACGTGGGGGCACTGTGGGCATTTTACTGGCACATGGGGCACTGTGGGCATTTTTACTGGCACATGGGGCACTGTGGGCATTTTACTGGCACATGGGGGCACTGTGGGCATTTTTTCTGGCACATGGGGGCACTGGGGGCATTTTTACTGGCACATGGGGGCACTGGGGGCATTTTTACTGGTACTGGGGGCATTTTTACTGGCACATGGGGGCACTGGGGGCATTTTTACTGGCACATGGGGGCATTTTTACTGGCACATGGGGGCATTTTTACTGGCACATGGGGGCACTGGTGGCATTTTTACTGGCACAAGGGGGCACTGGGGCATTTTTACTGGCACATGGGGGCACTGGGGGCATTTCTTTATGGCATGGGAGCACTAGGGGCATTTTTCTGGCACATGGGGCACTGGGGCATTTCTTACTGGCACATGGGGGCACTGGGGCATTTCTTACTGGCACATGGGGGCACTGGGGGCATTTCTTACTGGCACATGATTTTGAGGGGGAATCAATGGGGGGAACTTCTGGCGCATTATTGGGGCATTTCTTACTGGCACATAATTTGGGGGGCATCTATGGGTGGGGAGCACTTCTTACTGGCACATTGGAAGCATTATTACTTCTGGGGCACAGTGGGGACATTAGTACTGTGGGGGGCACTATTACTGTGGGGGGCACCCTGGCACAGTATCAGCGCAGTTATTTCTGGGGGACGTTATGTTCACACTATTACGGGGCACTATTTGCTGGGCGCAGTTATTTTAGGACACTGTGTGCCAATAATTATTGAAGGGCACTATCTGTGTGGTACAAGTGGCACAGTACTGGGGTGGTAGGATGATTTGTCCAGAAGATGGGAGGATGATGGAAAAGTAGTAAACTAAGATTTTTTTCTGTCAAACTGCAGAGATAAGAAATGGCTGAAAAATGGCGTCTGGTCTGAAAGGAGGAGATGAGGAAAGAGAAGATCTACATCCGAGGAGACGTCACTGGATGTAAGAGGTATGAGGCGCTGTATTATACTGGATGTAAGAGGTATGGGGCGCTATATTATACTGGATGTAAGAGGTATGGGGCGCTGTATTATACTGGATGTAAGAGGTATGGGGCGCTGTATTATACTGGATGTAAGAGGTATGGGGCGCTGTATTAGGCGGGGGGGGGCCCAAGCTGAACTCTTGCACCAGGGCCCATGAGCCTTTAGCTACGCCCCTGCAGCCCAGCCAATAGAGAGCTGGGAGTCTGGGACACGCCATAGGCTGTGGGCAACCTTGACCCCCCCTCCAGTGAGGTGTAGGGGGTGTGTCATTGGGGGGGCGTGTCATCAGAGGCCGTGTCATCAGGGGTGTGAGGTGTCATTGGGGGGGCCCCCCCAGACATAACTTCGCTTAGGGCCCCAGAAATGCCAAGACCGCCCCTGGTTGCAAGGATTGATATACCACAACCTAGGAATGCTTATTAGAGGCTGTCCTGATTGTGGTAGACTGTGCCATGCGGACAGGATACAGTGGTGCCAACTGCACTTAGCCTTCTCCACCTCTGGCTAGAACGTTGATGCCAAGTGAATGTGGGCTAAGCTACAGTATGCCAGCAAAGCTGCTACAGAGTGGGCAGAGCCATCTGCTTCCAACTCCATCCACTGTATTGTTTTCAGCACTGGTGGCTGTAGAAAACATCTGATCGGTGGGGGTGCTGGGTGTCTGCTGCCCACTGATCTCATATTGATGACCTATTTGGAGTATACGTAATCAATATCTAAAAGCTATAATGCCTGTTTAACTGAATTACATTGATCTCCATGATAAGCCAGTATGCAGTGTGCTCCCTCTAGTGGCTGATGCAGGTAGTCAAAAATGTATCTTTTAAAGCTTTTAATGCAGGCGATTTGGAGGTTTGTCTAAAAAAAACAGAGGTGCAACTAATATAAACCTATACTGAGAAATTAATTGTGGTTCAGGTAGAACTGTCCCCAATGCCTTTATAGTTATAGGTCAAATTTCTTCTTCTGGATGGTCCACTAGAGTAATGTGCTGCAGAGATGAGGTCACTATCTGACAGGTGAGGGATTATGGGAGAGGTTAATGCTGAATAATTTTTCCAGTGTGACAACCTGTTCTATCATCCCCCCACCGTACTGCTGCCGGGCATTGCCTTTATCTCTCCCCCTCTCTGCCTCTCGGGAGGATAATGTACAATATTCATCTGTCTATTGAACTGTTTGTTTCTGAGTAATAAATCTTTTATGTTTACGTGTAACATCCGGCTTTCTGCATACTCTGCTCTCACCCGTTCCCTCTATACATATATATATAATGCATGTGCATCTACCTATACATAGACACGCGCTATTACTTACAGTTAGGAAATTTTTCTAGCGTAACATGACACATGATTCATGCCGGTTGACCCTGAACGTGAAACGCATGATGACATGGTTTTATTACTACTTAAACAATATGGTCATGTCTGTGCCATACACAATTCACAAGGCCTTGGAGGTTTAGGTCTCCTGGATATGGGCCAGATGGAGATTGTATGATCTGATCTGGCTTCCATAAGTCCTCTATTACAGTATACAACATGCCACCACCTGAGAAGTTGCCACCAAGTTATATAGCTCTCGAAGTCCACAGAAACCGACGAAGTGCGGAGTGAAAGATTTGGCTTTGAAGAAAAGCTCATTGACCCATTAATCAGTTAAAGGCAAGGACGTAACTACCATAGCGGCAGACCATGCAACTGCTATGGGGCCGAGGGCAAGAGGGGGCCCAGTCTTAGTTGGGATCATCTCCTCTTCTACTGGAGGTGAAAACTTGGTCAGGACTCTACCCTCTAAAGCAGAGGTGCACAACCTTTTCTGGTTGGGGGCCACATTGTCACACTGAACCAATCCCAAGGGCCGAAAATAAAACTTAAAGGGGTATTACCAACTGAAATATTGTATTTATGACATATTGAACATACTGTTTATATCATAAATGACTAGTTACACCCTCCAGGATTCCCATCTAATGGGAGAATACATGAAAAATACATGTGAGCAGCCACAATGCATAGACATACATGTCTGTCACCATATGGTTGGGGGCCGCATAGAATGATATCGAGGGCCGCATGTGGCCCCCAGGCCGCAGGTTGTGCACCCCTGCTCTAAAGGAACAACTTTTAAGAAATGAGGCAGTGGAAAATATGGTCCGCCCAAGGGTCATTGAAAGTGGTTTAGGTTGAAACCCTTCTGTCCTGTGTGGGGGCCTGGTTTGATCCTTGCTATGGGGCCCTTACTTCTCTATGTACGCCACTGCTTAAAGGGTTTGTCTAGTATTTTAATTTTGATGTCCTATCCTGACAACAACCAGGGGAACCCCTCTTCACTGTAACAGCACCGGAAGCAAGGGTGAAGGACAGAGCACCGTGACTACCACCAAGACCATTACCATTCCCATCCTCCCATTTCATTCCCCCTCCAGGTTGTTACTGTTGGAGATACATCTTACAGGTTAGTCTATTGCTATAGTGCAATTGACTGCAGTTTATTGTTGTGACGCTAGATGTCGCTGTTACTAATGCTTACCTGTAGTCTCTCTCTATGCATTTTCTATAATTTGTTGTATTTCCTGTACATTGAAGTGAACTCACTGATTTCTTTTTCCTGTCTTTGCCATTCACCATGTAAGGTGACCTTCAGTTATTGCATGTATGTTCCAATAAACCCAGTTTCTGTTACTCCACAATGTCGATCTAAACTGACTCTGCTGCACCCAGCAACCATACTCTGCAACAGTTACAACAGTTGTCCGTTTCAGTTTCTACAGCTCCTATGCAGATCTATCTGTCTCCATGGTTACAGACTTCAAGAAAACCACGTGTAGTCTGATTCTGTAATCATACCTCCATCTATATAGTTCCTCTACTCCTTCACCTAATGTATGGTCCACATACTTGATATTTTACCCCCGTAATTACTTCTATGACACTCTTTGATGTCAATATCTGATTTTCTCCTCATAGACCATGTTTGGTTTTCATTTGCAACATATTATCCCTGACAGCACAATCGCCCCATTTATTTCTTCCCACCCACGGACTTCGTTATAGTTTGCATTTGCAGGAAGTCCAATTTTTTGGCCAAATTTTGCTTTTATAAATAATTACAGTTCTGTTTATAGAATGTTCCCGAGCAAGGAAGAGATTTAATATGTCCCCAGACAGTGCCAAGATCAGTCCATCCACACGGAACCAGATAAAACAGGATGAAGGTCTAGCAGCAAGGGGTAGTGGTAGAGACATGCGAATGATTACCGTTTAAGTGGTTGGCTCTTAGTACCTCTCTTAGGGCTTATTATACCATTGTGGCCATTGTAACGTAGATACAGATCTGAAATTCTGGTGCCAAGGCTGCGCTGAACCTACAAAGGCAACTATAACAATGGATTAATTGGAAACACATGTGGTTGTGTGAGCCGCTCGCTCCTAATTTGTTACAAGTGCATGTGCCTAATCTGTGGTGTTAGCAGAGAGGTATGTATCATAGAGGTAGGTAGTCAATGCTGCTGCTATGGGGAACCTGGGATCTGTGGCCCCAGCCAAGGTAAGCTGCATCCATTATTGTAACTCCTTAAAGTGGTAGATAAAAAATGCTGAAAAAATAATGAATAAGGCATACTCAATTTCACCAATCCCCCCGTTTCAACAATTACCAGACATCTTCAGGCATTTCCTGTGGGTTGAGACAAGGAAGTAGAGACTAGCAAGGGCTGGTAAGCATGGAACACAAGAGCAGGACCGTAACTTGAGTCATATGGAACCCAGGAAAAGTTTAGGACCTTACAGCTGACTTCCTCTCTGGAATGATTCATGCTATCTTTTCTTCTCTATCTGGCACAGACCACCATGAAGGCTTCTTCCAGCCACATTTTCTTAGTCTCTGCAGAATCTAACTTCTTTGGCTCCTTGCTCTCAGTTCCTTCCCCTCCTTTTTCCACCTTTACAATTGCCTTCCATAGTGCTCCAAATAGTAATAATGCACCACCTTTGTGCCCCACGCAGTGACATCATAGGACTGCTTGTTGTCTTCTCAATGAGCCCATCCTTTGGCAGCGAACGGGCCTAAAGCAACCAATTGCTTACCAGAGGAAGTGGCAGAGCAGGGAGCCAATGGTTCTCTACTCCCCTATAGTGTTCAGGTAGATTTGCGTTCTAAAGATATGGATTCAGTTGAAAGAGATGGGCATGCTTGAATCCCCTCCAGACCTGATCTCACCCTGATCAGCTGATATAAACAGAGAAGGTGAGCGGTATCTGCTCTTACAAAGTTGCTCTCTGTTCTGGCATATAGAGGCAGGCAGCTATGACATCCATAGCTTAGCAGGACACGTAGGCAGGGGATTTATTAATGAAAGTGGTTTTCCAGGATAGGTCATCAATTTCAGTTCAGTATAATCATATATTGTAAGTTTATTACCGCCGCAGTGCACCTCTACTAGTGATTGCTTGATTATATAGTTCGCCACATCCACACAATTTGTTACCTTGTGTAGGATGGTTTTGTGGTACATGTGGTCCGCTGAAGGCATCCTCCATTGTATGCATTCTTGCTGGGGATTGCTGTTAGCAACGGACCACATGTGCAGGAATTGCTCCCCCGGTTTGATATGCGCAACAGCATATGGGGTCTGAGCAATTTTCTGCCATTTTAGACCACGTTTTTTAATGTGATTGTATTTGAACATTTATACCTGGAGGTGTGGCAACTCCAGGTCTGAATGTACCATTACTTACATCTTATGGTAACATTCTGGTGCACCTGTGTAGCCTGAGTCACATGAGTCATTGGTAGGTGGGGCTCATAGTCTCCTCCCTCCTCCCATTGTATGTGTGATTTCACGCTGGAGGTAACTAGGAGTAGGTTGCTGTGTGTCGGCCTACATGCTCCTTCCGCAATTGCCCAACGGCAAGGTAGGTTAGCGTTAGGTCCTGAGCTACTCTGAGATACCTTGACCAAACCCACACAATTTGTTACCTTGTGTAGGATGGTTTTGTGGTACATGTGGTCTGCTGCAGGCATCCTCCATTGTATGCATTTTTGCTGGGGATTGCTGTTAGCAACGGATCACATGTGCAGGAATTGCTCCCCCGGTTTGATATGCGCAACAGCATATGGGGTCTGAGCAATTTTCTGCCATTTTAGACCACGTTTTTTCTGTGATTGTAAATAATGAAGGGAAGGCAGCGTTTGCATGGAGCCCGCTCTTCTCTTCAACCAGCTGATCAGCGAGGGTGCCTGGTGTCGGACCCCCGCCTATCTGATATTGATGACCTATCCTGAGGATAGCTCATCAATATTAAAATCCTGGAAAACCCCTTTTAAGAAAGTGAAAATACTTACATATAAAAAATATTACTAATATTACTAATTTTAATTCATGATTAATATATTCTGAAATACCTCTCATTAGTTATAAGGGCTCGTTTTGTCTGGGGAGCAATCATTAGGAGAAACAAAATGGCCGCTGTACTATTAGTACACACAAAACCTATCCCAATCACACAGGACAGGAGGACAACATTACTTCACAACACTGAGGTAAAGAGCTGCCCCATCCTCCTCTCTGTTCTGCTTGTCAGGGATTAAGATCCTGAATACAGATGATAAGATCTTTAGCTGAATCTCTGTAGGAATGGAGATCATGAGCAGATGTGGCTAATAAGCAGCAGCATTTGTATGCAGTCTCCATTACCACAGTCTGTCCTGTCCATCCTCCCTGAACTTTATGTCTCCTCATGAACCATTCCCACAGAGATTCAGCTGAAGATCTTATCTGCTGTACTCAGGATCATAATCCCTGACAAGCAGAGCAGAGAGGAGGATGAGGCAGCTCTTTACCTCAGTGTTGTGAAGTAACTTGTCCTCCTGTGTGATTAGGACAGGTTCTGTGTGCACTAATAGGACATCAGCCATTTTGTTTCTCCTAATGATTGCTCCCCAGACAAAACGAGCCATTATAACTAATGAAAGGTATTTGGGAATATATTTATAATAGAGTAATATTTACGTATTTTCATTTTCTTAATTCCTGGACAACCCCTTTAAAAAGGGGACACACTCATAGCAGGAGATTCATCTAAAATGGTGTTGGAGAGTGGGGTTGACGATTGGGCCTTTGAACTTCAAATATATGTGAGGGCATCAGCAGAGAGGATTTTGTATGTATTACTTTGAGAACCGGCAGCATTCTCTCCAGATAAAATAATGAATATAAAGCAGTAAAGTATCTATGATCCTCTGATCTAGATGATCCCTCAAACTCCACACAACAGTTTTGGTGCGGGATTCTGACAACCTTTTATGTGGTTGTATAAAATTGCCAGTTGTCACTATTGACGATGTGATGGCTCTCATCTTATCTCCTCTATTATCTTTCTGCTTCTTCACAAGATCCCAGATGTGTACAGAACCCTGTACTTTTACATTTACGAGCAGTGAAGAAACACGGTTCCTCAGCATGGACAGATCCACAGCATGGCGCCCATTTATAACGCATCAAATAGAGCCGAATGAAGTTTACAGGTCACACCTTGTTCTCAGCTCTCCATAAGATGTAAGCTTGAACTCTCTACTATCAGTTTTTATCCACCATGCATCTGTTTTGAATTACATAAAACATGTGGAGATGATCATCATCATGCTGCCATAATGGGAAATATGTGTACTGCTATTGTTATAATCTCAGACTCTGGATAGAAGTCAGGCTATAGTCATGTTCAGTCAAATTTCTCCAAAGGTCCACCTCTTTGGAAAGAGTGCAAGGTGTAGGTGGATGGGCGACAAACAGACCTAGACTGTGTTGCATTCTTCTGCCAATAATCGGCACTGGGCCAACAAAGCCATAACCTCTCCTCTTGTGTTTCTGATTCTCCAGTCCACCTAGTTTGGTACCTGGGTTTTGGCTACAAACCCGGTCTCTGCACATACGTGCACACACTGGAGCAGTATTCTCTGCCCATTGGGCTAGACCTGGTGCCCTCCCCCCTGGATTTAGATGTTACAGCAGTGTCTCTGTGTGTTACAGGACCACCCCTTTATCCTGACTAGATTTCCTATGGCAGATTGTTCTACCATATAGTATGCATACCAAGCAGCTTTGCTGAAAAGCCCATCCCCCAAAATCCCACTTTTCAATGCTATTTGGGTGGACATCTCACAGAGCTTTCACTGTTACCTCAAAATAATATGGCAAAAACCATACTGGGCAACTCTCCAGGAATGTCCAGGTTTCTCCTGGTAAAAAAGGGAAACAATGGGAGGTCACAGAAACCTCCTAGAGAGCACTCCTGCATAGCACTGAGCTTCAGCGTTACACCCGCTGTATAAAACTAATTGAGGGGGAGGCACTGCCACACTTAAAGGAAATCTGTAAGCAAATCTAACTACAGTACAGACCAAAAGTTTGGACACACCTTCTCATTCAAAGAGTTTTCTGTATTTTCATGACTATGCAAATTGTAGATTCACACTGAAGGCATCAGAACTATGAATTAACACATGTGGAATTATATACTTAACAAAAAGTGTGAAACAACTGAAAATATGTCTTATATTCTAGGTTCTTCAAAGTAGCCACCTTTTGCTTTGATTACTGCTTTGCACACTCTTGGCATTCTCTTGATGAGCTTCAAGAGGTAGTCACCTAAAATGGTATTCCAACAGTCTTGAAGGAGTTCCCAGAGATGCTTAGCACTTGTTTGCCCTTTTGCCTTCACTCTGCGGTCCAGCTCACCCCAAACCATCTCCATTGGGTTCAGGTCTGTTGACTGTGGAGGCCAGGTCATCTGGTGTAGCACCCCATCACTCTCCTTCTTGGTCAAATAGCCCTTACACAGCCTGGAGGTGTGTTTGGGGGTCATTGTCCTGTTGATAAATAAATGATGGTCCAACTAAACGCAAACCGGATAGAATAGCATGCCGCTGCAAGATGCTGTGGTAGCCATGCTGGTTCAGTATGCTTTCAATTTTGAATAAATCCCCAACAGTGTCACCAGCAAAGCACCCCAACACATCACACCTCCTCCTCCATGCTTCACGGTGGGAACCAGGCTTGTAGAGTCCATCCGTTCACCTTTTCTGCGTCGCACAAAGACACGGTGGTTGGAACCAAAGATCTCAAATTTGGACTCATCAGACCAAAGCACAGATTTCCACTGGTCTAATGTCCATTCCTTGTGTTCTTTAGCCCAAACAAGTCTCTTCTGCTTGTTGCCTGTCCTTAGCAGTGGTTTCCTAGTGCAGGGGTGGCCAACCTGTCGCTCTTGAGCCGCATGCGGCTCTTTGCCTCTTCAAGTGTGGCTCTTTCGGTGGAGCCAGGAAGCATTCAGGCTGCCACACTCTCCACCCCATGCTCAGATCTCTTTTCCTGATTGAGCATCATTACTACTCTGCAGCTCCAGCTCACTCTCCGCTACGTCCTGATGCGCACAGTGTCACAATGTGGTATGTGGAGACGCGCGCTATCACCTGGCGTTGTGCGCATCAGGTTACATTGGAGAGCATGTCAGACTTGGTGCCCAATCAAGGGAGGTAGGAGATTCTTCTAAATTATAGGACTGAGCATGGGGGTCTGATCTAGGCATGGGAGGTTCTGATCTGAGCATTGGGGGGTCTGATCGGAGCATGGGGGGGTCTAGTCTGAGTATGGACGGACTAATCTGAGTATGGATGGTCAGATCTGAACATGAGAGTCAGATCTGAGCATGGACTGTCTAATCTGATCATGGGGGGGTCATATCTGAGCATAGGGGCGGGTCATATCTGAGCATGAGGGTCAGATCTAAGCATGGGGGTGTCTGGTGTGAGCATGGGGGGGGGTCTGATCTTAGCATGGCGGGGGTCTGATCTGAGTATGGGAGGAGATCTGAGCAATGGGGGGAGATCTGAGCACTGAGGGTCTGACACTGGGAGTCTGATTTGTGTTGAGGATCGTATTTTAGGTCCAATGAGGATTGGGGGTCTGATTTATGAGTCTGATCTGAGGTCTGATTAATTGTTTTATTTTTTTTCTCTGCTTATGAAAAATAAGATCAGATCAAAAATATTTATTTTTCCCCACTAAAACCTAGGTCGAAAAATACGGTGACTCTTGTGCCAATGTATAGCTTGTAGCTCCTGGTAGTCATACTTTTTTTTTTCTGGCTCTTTGTGTCTATAAGGTTGGCCACCCCTGTCCTAGTGGCTATTTTACCATGAAGGCCTGCTGCACACTGTCTCCTCTTAACAGTTGCTGTAGAGATGTGTCTGCTGCTAGAACTCTGTGTGGCATTGACCTGGTCTCTAATCTGAGTTGCTGTTAACCTGCGATTTCTGAGGCTGGTGACTCGGATGAAGTTAACCTCCGTAGCAGAGGTGACTCTTGGTCTTCCTTTCCTGGGGCGGTCCTCATTTGAGCCAGTTTCTTTGTAGCGCTTGATGGTTTTTGCGACTGCATTTGAGGACACTTTCAAAGTTTTCCCAATTTTTCGGACTGACTGACCTTCATTTCTTAAAGTAATGATGGCCACTCATTTTTCTTTACTTAGCTGCTTTTTTCTTGCCATAATACAAATTCTAACAGTCTATTCAGTAGGACTATCAGCTGTGTATCCACCTGACTTCTGCCCAACACAACTCATGGTCCCAACCCCATTTATAAGGCAAGAAATCCCACTTATTAAACCTGACAGAGCACATCTGTGAAGTGAAAACCATTTCAGGTGACTACCTCTTGAAGCTCATCAAGAGAATGCCAAGAGTGTGTAAAGCAGTAATCAGAGCAAAAGGTGGCTACTTTGTAGAACCTAGAATATAAGACATATTTTCAGTTGTTTCACACTTTTTTGTTAAGTATATAATTCCACGTGTGTTAATTCATAGTTTTGATGCCTTCAGTGTGAATCTACAATTTTCACCTAAAACATTTTTACCTAACACAATGCAAAACATACAGTACCTGTCTTAGTATTCTGTGTGTTTCTGAAGTGTAGAAAATTAATTTTTATTCCTATGCAAATGTGGTCTCAAGGTGCCCAGTGGGGTGTGCATAACTGTTATAGGAGCCCAGGCACGCCTTCTGCTGGAGCCCAGGCCCTCCTCTTCACTTGTTAATGGTACCTCCCCTTGCTCCATCCAGCCCGCCCCGTCCCTCTGGCCGGCTCCTACATTATATTGAACCACCTCCCATTTGCCCATACATTCTAGTAAACCATCTCCAGTTAGCCCATAGATTCTCCTGAACCACCTCCCGTTTGCCCATACATTCTAGTAAACCAAGGGGAGCAAGGGGAGGTACCGAGAACATGTGAAGAGGGGGCCTGGGCTCCAGCAGAAGGCGTGCCTGGGCTCCTATAACAGTTATGTACGCCCCGCTGGGCACCTTGAGACCCCATTTGCATAGGAATAAAAGTTCATTTTCTGCACTTCAGAAACACACAGAATACTAAGACAGGTATATTTTGCATTGTGTTAGGCAGCACTATGTAGCCCTGGACTGGGTTACATAGTTAGATTTGCTGACAGATTTCCTTTAAAGGGGCATGACCCACCTCAAAAGTTTTAAAAAATTATAACTTGAGACCTTATATTCTGCATGTAGTCTTTCAGCTCCTTGTGCTCCAGACTACTCTTGCCTTGAATTTCTGGGACAGGAAGTACATGTGCTTTTTGGGAGCTATCATTGTTCACATGAAGATCATTTCTAGGACATCCAAAGTTGTAGTCTGGCCTCATTTTACCTGGGGCAAAGAAGTGGTTTGTTGCTGTAGTAGTGTGTCGGAATACCTAGACCAAGGCAGAGACTTTGATGCCACCTCACCCATGAGGTATATCTTCCACTGGTTGCCTTCTGTGGCCACCCAGTCACTCAAGAGTCTCCAACGTTGAAGGCGAAATCTTCTTCCGTTCCTCTCACTGTGCAGAGATTGCCACGTGTGAATTCATGCTTGTAAAAAGTAATGTTCGTAATCTGAGATTCCGATTCATACAAAGGTCCCATAATAATAAGCTGTAATCAGTGGGGGAAGTTTGGCAGCAAATATTTGAATCCTCTATAGCACCTCCACAGGAGAAATTGAGTATTACACAGTTTTCATTTCTATCAATGAGCTGTCTGTGTAATGCATAGATGTGCCAGGTCCTCCAACGGGACAGACACTCTTCACAACCACTCTCCACCCTGACTAATAGATGGCAGAGGGTCATGTACAGATCACCCCAACTATTAACGCAATAAGATTTGAGAAATTGGATTTCCTTGGCCGTTACTTGGATGTAATTTGAATCTGATGGTGGTGGCCTATTATTTTCCTGTTTTTGTTACTTCATGCTCTGCCTCCCAGGCTTTGTTTTGAATCTGACCAACATATTCATGAGGTCTGTATGTTCTGGACAAGCTATTTTAGGTATTCTTCAAGTCCTCTTGTTTCTTCCCGCCCTTCAAGAACATACCAAAATGCTTACTAGCCAGTCGAAACGACACCCTTTTCATATCACCTTTGTAGCTCCAAACTTCTGGTTCTCATTACATGCTCAAGACTTCAGAGTCTCATAGACTGGCGGTTGTGTGCAGAAAGCACAACATTTTGAAAATTTTACTTTCATTCTCCCTCGAGCTTGTACTCAGATTGACGTCAAAGCTCTCAGTACCTGCTCCAAAGATCGATTCAACTCAACTGTGGCGGCCATTGTGACCACGGGCCCATCTGTATAGAGTTTGTGTTCCTCAAGTTCTTTTTCCACTCGTATGTCAAAAACATTCTGGTAAAGTTATCAGTCGCATATGACATTAGTGGTTGTCCAGGATTTTAAGAAATTAAGATAACAAGAGGAAATGCAATAAAATAAAAAATAAAACTTCCTTGATAAATCTCTGCTGTTCGGTTATCTTAATTTCTTCAACCCCTTATGAGCTTGCATGGCTCTGGGTTCAGAAGAGTAGATTACAATCTACACTATAAAAACGGCCAGTGAAAATGAAGGTAAATGAATGATCTGCACCCAGCTGTACTTCCCCCTAATGTGGATGTTAAAGATGTGGTGCAATCCCCAGGCGTAAAAGAGAAGAAGCAGAAAAACGAAACAAAGAAACCGAAGCAGGATTACACTATCATTTAGTCTTTACTTGAAAAGCAGCTGATGGCCCCCTGCTTCACCTTCGCTTTTAACTGTATCTGTATTCAAATCAGGCTATTCCCGAACCGGCGAAATCCCGAACTGTCCTGCTGGATCCAGGATGGTTGGAAGGTATTCTGAGGACAGGCTATCAATATCTAAGTTCTTGAAAACCCCTTTATTTGAGCTGAACTGTTCTCCGTGTTCAGGTTTCCTCAAATCTAGGGTGGGTATGCCATGAGTTTTATTCACTAGACCCACCTGTCCGCGAGGTCTGTCCAGCCCTTAAGGGTACGACCACTCGGTCAGGTTTCAGCATGCAGTTTTGGAAGCCAAAATCAGGTTTGGATCATAAAGGGAAAGTACATAGGACAGATACGTCTGTTTTTAAGCAATAGTGGCCAACAAGCAAAAAGGTGCTCATAGGGTGAATACATCAGAAACCACTTGCTTATGTTGTGCATAAAGGGCCCAACACCCAATTAAAGCTGATGAGGTTGGTGTAGCCGATGCCATGGTCATCCTCCGTTAGCGGTGGCCAACCAGCAGGAGGAGTAGGACAACCACTCAAATGGCAGAAAGTAGATGAAACGATTGAGTCTCACTATAAGGGTGATAGCTGACTGGCGCAGGACCACATCAAATGGAACAACAAAGCTGTAAAACCTTTACTTAGATAATACACTTCACATAAACAACGTGTTTCGGAATACTCGACACCCTTTTTCACTGGCCTTGCTGCCGGATTAAGGATGGCACTACTGGTTTTGGCATCGAAAACTGCATGCAGAAACCTGACTGTGTGGTCGCACCCTAAAGGTACGCTTTCTTGGCAGGATCCACCCGATGACTTTGCATACACAACTCAGCATAATCAGACCCAATACAGACAATGTAAGCACAAACTCAAGAGAAGGCATACACATCAATGCAAGCATTAACCCATTATTTCCAGGTGTTAATCCACATAACTATCAAATACTTCAAATAAAGATTTAAAACTTGAATACACCGATAAAGTGCAACAACATGGTGGCTTAAGTCCCCAGGTAAACGTTCTGGCTGTTTGCCTTCAAGCTACCATGGAGAAATGTACAGCCCCGGCGTGTTATACACCCCTAATAGGGAGACCACATGTGCATTTACACAGGTTGATACAGATACAAGGAGACAACTGCACACTTCATGTCTACCATTGTGTAACATCCTCTGAGGACAGGGCCATGTCTACCATTGTGTAACATCCTCTGAGGACAGGGCAATGTCTACCATTGTGTAGCATCCTCTGAGGACAGGGCAATGTCTACCATTGTCATACCTCCCAACTTTTGAAAATTGCAAAGAGGGACAATGTGTGTGGCGCGCATCACGGCAGTTTTTTTCATACTAGGCCACACCTCTAACTCCGCCCAAAGCATAATTACTGGAGCCCCTGCGGCAATTTTTTTCTTGCGCGTCATTGTCCATATAAATATTAGCACATAAATCATTATATTATAGATATTTTAAGGTCCCAATTGCACCAAATAATGAAGTTCTGGTCTAATTTATAGGTATAGACACTTTAGTAAGGAGCAATTTAGTAAATTTATTAATGCACATTTATTCATTAATCATCCAGGTCAAAAAGAGGGACATTTAAGGAGAAAAGAGGGACAGAGGGACATGGGTCAAAAAGAGGAACTGTCCCTCCAAAAGAGGGACACTTGGGAGGTATGCATTGTGTAGCATCCTCTGGGGACAGGGCCATGTCTACCATTGTGCAGCATCCTCTCAGGACAGGGCCATGTCTACCATTGTGTAGCATCCTCTGGGGACAGGGCCATGTCTACCATTGTGTAGCATCCTCTGAGGACAGGGCCATGTCTACCATTGTGTAGCATCCTCTCAGGACAGGGTCATGTCTACCATTGTGTAGCATCCTCTGAGGACAGGGCCATGTCTACGATTGTGCAGCATCCTCTGGGGACAGGGCCATGTCTACCATTGTGTAACATCCTTGAGGACAGGGCCATGTGTACCATTGTGTAGCATCCTCTCAGGACAGGGCCATGTCTACCATTGTGTAGCATCCTCTCAGGACATGGCCATGTCTACCATTGTGTAGCATCCTCTCAGGACAGGACCATGTCTACCATTGTGTAGCATCCTCTCAGGACATGGCCATGTCTACCATTGTGTAGCATCCTCTCAGGACAGGGCCATGTCTACCATTGTGTAGCATCCTCTCAGGACAGGGCCATGTCTACCATTGTGTAGCATCCTCTCAGGACATGGCCATGTCTACCATTGTGTAGCATCCTCTCAGGACAGGACATGTCTACCATTGTGTAGCATCCTCTCAGGACAGGACCATGTCTACCATTGTGTAACATCCTCTCAGGACAGGGCCATGTCTACCATTGTGTAATCAGGCATCCTCCTGAGGACAGGGCCATGTCTACCGATTGTGCAAGCATCCTCTGGGGACAGGGCCATGTCTACCATTGTGTAACATCCTTTGAGGACAGGGCCATGTGTACCATTGTGCAGCATCCTCTCAGGACAGGCCATGTCTACCATTGTGTAGCATCCTCTGGGGACAGGGCCATGTCTACCATTGTGTAGCATCCTCTCAGGACATGGCCATGTCTACCATTGTGTAGCATCCTCTCAGGAACAGGACCATGTCTACCATTGTGTAGCATCCTCTCAGGACAGGACCATGTCTACTATTGTGCAGCATCCTGTGAGGACAGGGCCATGGCTACGATTGTGTAACATCCTCTCAGGACAGGACGCATGTTACCATTGTGTAACATCCTCTCAGGACAGGGCCATGTCTACCATTGTGTAGCATCCTCTCAGGACATGGCCATGTCTACCATTGTGCAGCATCCTCTGAGGACAGGGCCATGTCTACCCATTGTGTAGCATCCTCTCAGGAACAGGGCCATGTCTACCCATTGTGTAGCATCCTCTCAGGACAGGACCATGTCTACCATTGTGTAACATCCTCTCAGGACAGGGCCATGTCTACCATTGTGTAGCATCCTCTCAGGACATGGCCATGTCTACCATTGTTGCAGGCATCCTCTGAGGACAGGGCCATGTCTACCATTGTGTAGCATCCTCTCAGGACATGGCCATGTCTACGCATTGTGTAGCATCCTCTGAGGACAGGGCAATGTCTACGATTGTGCAGGCATCCTCTGGGGACAGGGCCATGTCTACCATTGGTGTAACATCCTTTGAGGACAGGGCCATGTGTACCATTGTGCAGCATCCTCCTCAGGACAGGGCCATGTCTACCATTGTGTAGCATCCTCTGGGGACAGGGCCATGTCTACCATTGTGTAGCATCCTCTCAGGACATGGCCATGTCTACCATTGTGTAGCATCCCTCTCAGGACAGGACCATGTCTACCATTGTGTAGCATCCTCTCAGGACAGGACCATGTCTACTATTGTGCAGCATCCTGTGAGGACAGGGCCATGGCTACGATTGTGTAACATCCCTCTCAGGACAGGACCATGTCTACCATTGTATAGCATCCTCTCAGGACAGGGCCATGTCTACCATTGTGTAGCATCCTCTGAGGACAGGGCCATGTCTACGATTGTGCAGCATCCTCTGGGGACAGGGCCATGTCTACCATTGTGTAACATCCTTTGAGGACAGGGCCATGTGTACCATTGTGCAGCATCCTCTCAGGACAGGGCCATGTCTACCATTGTGTAGCATCCTCTGGGGACAGGGCCATGTCTACCATTGTGTAGCATCCTCTCAGGACATGCCATGTCTACCATTGTGTAGCATCCTCTCAGGACAGGACCATGTCTACCATTGTGTAGCATCCTCTCAGGACAGGACCATGTCTACCTTGTGTAACATCCTCTCAGGACAGGGCCATGTCTACCATTGTGTAGCATCCTCTCAGGACATGGCCATGTCTACCATTGTGTAGCATCCTCTGAGGACAGGGCCATGTCTACGATTGTGCAGCATCCTCTGGGACAGGGCCATGTCTACCATTGTGTAACATCCTTTGAGGACAGGGCCATGTGTACCATTGTGCAGCATCCTCTCAGGACAGGGCCATGTCTACCATTGTGTAGCATCCTCTGGGGACAGGGCCATGTCTACCATTGTGTAGCATCCTCTCAGGACATGGCCATGTCTACCATTGTGTAGCATCCTCTCAGGACAGGACCATGTCTACCATTGTGTAGCATCCTCTCAGGACAGGACCATGTCTACTATTGTGCAGCATCCTGTGAGGACAGGGCCATGGCTACGATTGTGTAACATCCTCTCAGGACAGGACCATGTCTACCATTGTGTAACATCCTCTCAGGACAGGGCCATGTCTACCATTGTGTAGCATCCTCTAAGGACATGGCCATGTCTACCATTGTGCAGCATCCTCTGAGGACAGGGCCATGTCTACCATTGTGTAGCATCCTCTCAGGACAGGGCCATGTCTACCATTGTGTAGCATCCTCTCAGGACAGGACCATGTCTACCATTGTGTAACATCCTCTCAGGACAGGGCCATGTCTACCATTGTGTAGCATCCTCTCAGGACATGGCCATGTCTACCATTGTGCAGCATCCTCTGAGGACAGGGCCATGTCTACCATTGTGTAGCATCCTCTCAGGACATGGCCATGTCTACGATTGTGCAGCATCCTCTGGGGACAGGGCCATGTCCTACCATTGTGTAACATCCTTTGAGGACAGGGCCATGTTGTACCATTGTGCAGCATCCTCTCAGGACAGGGCCATGTCTACCATTGTGGTAGCATCCTCTGGGGACAGGGCCATGTCTACCATTGTGTAGCATCCTCTCAGGACATGGCCATGTCTACCATTGTGTAGCATCCTCTCAGGACAGGACCATGTCTACCATTGTGTAGCATCCTCTCAGGACAGGACCATGTCTACTATTGTGCAGCATCCTGTGAGGACAGGGCCATGGCTATGATTGTGTAACATCCTCTCAGGACAGGACATGTCTACCATTGTATAGCATCCTCTCAGGACAGGGCCATGTCTACCATTGTGCAGCATCCTCTGAGGACAGGGCCATGTCTACCATTGTGCAGCATCCTCTGAGGACAGGGCCATGTCTACCATTGTGCAGCATCCTGTGAGGACAGGGCCATGTCTACCATTGTGTAGCATCCTCACAGGACGGGACCATGTCTACCATTGTGTAGCATCCTCTCAGGACAGGGCCATGTCTACCATTGTGCAGCATCCTCTGGGGACAGGGCCATGTCTACCATTGTGTAGCATCCTCTCAGAACATGGCCATGTCTACCATTGTGCAGCTTCCTCTCAGGACAGGGCCATGAGAGGTATATATGAGAGATAGATAGATAGATAGATAGATAGATAGATAGATAGATAGATAATAGGAGAAAGATTTCAGATAGTTATAAGAGATATGAGATAGATAGATTAGAGAGATACAGATAGATACATAAATAGAAAGATATAAGATATAGAGTGAGACCCACTTCCTGCCCCAATATCCTTCTATGTATATATCTATTTATTATCTATCTATCTATCTATCTATCTATCTATCTATCTATCTCATATCTATCTATCTATCTATCTATCTATCTATCTATCCATCTCACAGCTATCTAGTTTATCTATCCTGTAATGTATTTATGCATCAGTCTATCTTCTATCTCTCTGTGGATATATATCTATTTCTATCCAGTATCTGCCCTATCGTGTATGTTGTTATACATTCATAAACACATTTGGAGAGATGTTACGGTAGTCTCGGGGTCTGCGTCTCCGCAGGGAAAAGGTTGAAATGACTTTCTAACAATGTGTATAAATATTTATGAGCTGCTGGGAATAAATGGACCCGCACACTTTACCATACACACCACTTCTTTAAACACACTCAGAACTTCTATTTTAAGGATAAACTAAATTCATTGCCTTGCGATTACACTGTATGAGCTTGATCCAAATACATACATGTTTGTATTGAAATGGGATGGATAAATCCACGTGACATCCAATGTGACATAACCATGTGCAAAAACCATTTCCTATGACTTCACTGTGTTTATTATCTCTGTACTGTGACATCACTGTGTTTATTAGCCCTGTACTGTGACATCACTGTGTTTATTATTCCTGTACTGTGACATCACTGTGTATATTATTTCCGTACTGTGACATCACTGTGTTTATTAGCCCTGTACTGTGACATCACTGTGTTTATTATTCCTGTACTGTGACATCACTGTGTTTATTATCTCTGTACTGTGACATCACTGTGTTTATTATCTCTGTACTGTGACATCACTGTGTTTATTATCCCTGTACTGTGACATCGCTGTGTTTATTATCTCTGTACTGTGACTTCACTGTGTGCATTATCCCTGTTCTGTGACATCACTGTGTTTATTATCCCTGTACTGTGACATCACTGTGTTTATTATCTCTGTACTGTGACATCACTGTGTATTATTATCCCTGTGCTGTGACATCACTGTGCTGTGACATCACTGTGTTTATTATCCCTGTACTGTGACTTCACTGTGTGCATTATCCCTGTTCTGTGACATCACTGTGTTTATTATCCCTGTACTGTGACATCACTGTGTTTATTATCTCTGTACTGTGACATCACTGTGTTTATTATCCCTGTACTGTGACATCACTGTGTTTATTATCCCTGTACTGTGACATCACTGTCTTTATTATCCCTGTACTGTGACATCACTGTGTTTATTATCTCTGTACTGTGACATCACTGTGTATTATTCCTGTACTGTGACATCACTGTGTTTATTATCCCTGTACTGTGACATCACTGTGTTTATTATCTCTGTACTGTGACATCACTGTGTTTATTATCTCTGTACTGTGGCATCATTGTGTTTATTATCTCTACACTGTGACATCACTGTGTTTATTATCCCTGTACTATGACATCACTGTGTTTATTATCCCTGTATTGTGATATCACTGTGTTTATTATCTCTGTACTGTGGCATCACTGTGTTTATTATCCCTGTACTGTGACATCACTATGTTTATTACCCCTGTATCATACCTCCCAACTTTGAAAATGGAGAAAGAGGGACAAATTGCGCAAATGTTTTGGCACTAGGCCACGCCTCTAACTCTCCCCAAAACATAACTATACACCTAATCCCACCCAGTCCCCGTTACTGCCCCACATAGTATTTATTCCCCAGTTATGTGCCCCCAGTAATATGACCGGCTGTGCCCCCAGTAATATGCCCAGCTGTGTCCCCAGTAATATGCCTACATTGTGCCCCCCTGTAATGTTGTGCCCCCAGTAATGTTCCCACATTGTGCTCCCCAGTTTATGTTGTGCCCCCAGTAATATGCCCACATTGTGCTCCCCAGTTTATGTTGTGCCCCCAGTAATATGCCCACATTGTGCTCCCCAGTAATGTTGTGCCCCCAGTAATATGCAGATATTGTGCCACTCACTGAAAGTTGAAAAAAATAAACACCATATACTTACTTTCTTCCTAGCAGCATCACCAGCAGGACATCGTTTTCTCTAGTCTGGAGGGGGTGGACCCAAGGTTGACTGTCGGCTGGCCCCGCCCCCCTCCCAGACCGAAGGTGTGGAGAGTGGCAGGGAGGTATGGAGAGTCTGCAGAGGGCACAGGAGGGATTATGGGTGAAGTAGTGAGCTGATGCCAGCTCTCTGCTTCATCACCATACAGGCAACTGTCTCTGCGTCATATGGACGCAGGGACAACTGCCATAAACCGTGACATACCTCCCCCGTACCGGGACATCGGGACAGCCACTGCAATCCGGGACTGTCCCATTGGATACGGGACGATTGGGAGGTATGCTGTACTGTGACATCACTGTGTTTATTATCTCTGTGACATCACTGTGTTTATTATCCCTGTACTGTGACATCACTGTGTTTATTATCTCTGTGACATCACTGTGTTTATTATCCCTGTACTGTGACATCACTGTGTTTGTTATCTCTTTTCTGTGACATCACTGTGTTTGCTACCTCTTTTCTGTGACATCACTGTGTTTGTTACCTCTTTTCTGTGACATCACTGTGTTTGTTACCTTTTTTCTGTGACATCACTGTGTTTGTTACCTCTTTTTTGTGACATCACTGTTCTTACTGGAACAAAACACAACAGGGGCATTCCCTGGCGTGATACCCTCAGTAAACCAGATGAGGTTTGTAAGTATGTACTCCTTACCAGATAGTGTTGTGCATCCTAGGCACAACACTAGAGGACCACAGTTAAAATACCATAAGGGAACAGGAGCCAGGCTGCTGCGCTGGTCAGACCTCGCAGGATGCCGGATGAACTATGTGGAAACCGGTTGCTCAGAAGCGGGGGAAAAAGAGGGGTGCTGCACTGGTGTGCTCCAAAATGTTCTTTTTAGTAAAATAATAAAATAACATAAAAACCAGACTAACATAAAAAATTGGTTTTCATGTTATTTTTATTATTATTATTATTGCTATGACATCACTGTATACATTATTTCTGTGCTGTGACGTCACTGTGTTTATTGTCAGTGCTATAAATTTAACGTAAAGATAGCAGCCCAACGTTACAGATTTTTCATCGTGTGGGGCCCAAGAACTTCAATATTATGTATCTAGATAGATGAGATAGCCTGTACCGCCATTATAAACCGTATTATGGAAGTACAAACCAGCCCTGAAACGGTGAAGAGGCCTCTTCAAACACCTGCTAGTCAGAGTTGCCAAGAGCCAGACTGCCACTGATCTAATATTGATGGCCTTTGCTATGGCTAGGCCATAAATTTTAAAAGGCTGGATAATCTCTTTAACTCTGCAAACTGCTGTGTGTAAATAAAACCGCACAATAGCCCTCTACAGTAAATGTTACTGCCCCCTCTGTGACCACGATTACATGATCCACGCGGTGGTTGTGAACTTATTTTGATATCCCAATCACAAGAGGTGTCCTTTAGGCCATATTTACACAGTCAGTGTTTGATTGTGATTTCCATCAGTGATTGTGAGCCAAAATCAGGAGAGGAGGTTACACAGAGATGAGGTATAAGGGAAAGATCTGCACCTGTTCTGCACAAGAACAGGTTCTGTCCATGTGCTGTCCGTTCCGCAAATTATAGAACGTGTCTGGGCCATGAAAAGTGGTCTATGGGCCCATCAAAGTCAATGGGTCCACAAAAAAATGTGGATGGGGCATGGATGCAAAAGGGATATGGTTATGTGCATGAGATCCTACAGGTGACGTTCATGTCCATCATTTGATAGAGAAGGCTTTTCCATTCTTTTAAATGTTCTCCTTGTATAATGGACAGTTTTGGGATTATTGTAATTTATTTAATGGGATTACATTTTTTTGGCAATTCTAAAAAATATATAAAATGTCCTGGTATAATGTATATAGAGATATATCTGTAGATTCCAGTACATTGTATATGTGAATACATAATATATGGGAAAAATACTACTGAGGTTTTTAGCCATAGAAAATCTTCCGTCTGCTAGCATTGAACTCTATGGCTCAGTGTTTAGAGTCTGTCCTTTCAATGCAGAAGGTTGTGGGTTTGATACCAGCCAGAGACAACTTTAAAATAGAGACTCAAGATATGTCATCAATATAAAACCCCTGCCCCCAGCAGGGAAGAAGTTACGTTTTATTTAAATGTGTTAAGCCATACCCTTATACCATGCCGCCTTTTTACTTACTACTTTGCAGTCTGTCCAGATAGATAGACAGATTATGAGATGATAGACATGAGGTAGATAGATAGATAGATAGATAGATAGATAGATAGATAGATAGAGAGATATTAGATAGATAGATAGATAGATAGATATGAGAGATAGATAGATAGATAGATAGATAGATAGATAGATAGATAGATAGATAATGATAGTCAATTGTCCCCCATTCATTTTGCATCGGGCCATGTGATAGGCCCCTTTTATGCACAGCGATCGGCTCTGTATATGTGTAAGAGGACCTTTAGGTCTGAAGATTTTAGTTGCACGTCTTTGGGAGTTTACGTGTGACTCGTCCTGTGGTGAAGATGCATTTTTTGGAGCCTTTTTGTTCTGAACGTACAATTTGGAGATCACTTGAAGGAAGTGTCTCCACATCTGCTCTCTATTTCTGAGGCAGGGTGGTCAACCCTGAGGCTTCAGCTGCAGTTGGCATCATCTATACTACACCAATGAACAACAGACCATGGACCTCCTGAACGGGAACGGCTCTGGATTGATGGTTGATCACAGGATGTAGCAGAGCTGGCAGCGTACCACACTATACACACAATACTGAGAACCTTCCTGAAGCCTGGCAGTGATTACGATGGTAGCTCCTCACATATTCATGCCATCCCTGAGCTATCATAATCGTAGGACCATATATTGCACTCTGTGGTGCCCCCATTACAGACTCCCCATATTTTCCATTTCCCAAGCTCCCCTTTTGTCATAATTGTCCTTTTTCCCCACCCACCGCTGGCCTCCATGTAATGAGCAATGCCGGCCCGGACTCATGCTGACTGCAACATTACCAGCAATATGTGCATCGTCAATTAATGGACAGGGAGGAGGGTGGAGGCGGCGGAGCAGGGTCAGCAGTGATTAAAATGACCATTGCTGAGGCCATCACATCATAACCCCCCTCTAGTAATATAGTGAAGTGCTGAGGCAATCAGGAGGTTATTATAAGGAGGGAGGGCAGCGAGGGACACAGGAGCTGAGGAAAGCAGGAGGTTGGACACGATATGTCACATGTATGGAAGTACCCTGTATGTACACACCGGAAATATCAGAGAGATAGATAGATAGATAGATAGATAGATAGATAGATAGATAGATAGATAGATAGAAGATAGATATGAGATAGATAGATAGATAGATGATAGATAGAAGATAGATATGAGATAGATAGATAGATAGATAGATAGATAGATAGATAGATAGATAGATAGGAGATAGATATGAGATAGATAGATAGATAGATAGATAGATAGATAGATAGATAGATAGAAGAGAAAGAGATGGATAGATGGATAGATAGATAGATAGATAGATAGATAGATAGATAGATAGATAGATAGATGATAGGAGATAGATAGATAGATAGACAGATGGATATGAGATAGATAGATATGAGATAGATATGAGATAGATAGATAGATCGTTCCTGGCAAAAGGTTGAATAAACCGTCCACTTTTTTCACGTTATTTGGAGTGCTGCCTTCCTTTACTTCCATAGATAGATAGAAAGTTAGATAGCCCTTCTGCTGCCCCTGTCTTGCCCCTACCTGGTGCTGCCTGAGGCGATCACCTCACCTGGCCTCATTGGTGGTGCACCCTTGAATAGATAGATATGAGATAGACAGATAGATAGATAGATAGATAGATAGATAGATAGATAGATAGCCGTTTTTACATAGTAAGACACCTAATGTGATGTGGGGGCACCATTCCTGAATTTTCCTTTCAGCCAAGTCCTACCTCCGGCCTGAAGTCAGTTTTCTACCACCTGACAATGGAGAATGTGTAATGCTAATAGGAAAGGTGGGTGGTCAGGATATCACTTGTCAGTGTCGCTGGGTGCTCAGCGCGCCTGGCACTGCGTGTGGACCCCTCTGTACTGGGCCATGCGTCTCCTGTGTTGTGACAAGTACGTTGTGGGCTCCTAGCTCTGTCTTCATTCAACTGCCAAGAAAACAAGGCTCCTGCCAAGATGCCCGGCAGCTCTCCTCTCTGCCTCCTGCTATGCTAAGTATGTCTGCAGGCTATTGTGTTGTTATGAGGTTCTGATGATTGAAGAGCTTGTGACCGAGCTGAGCTGCAGTACCTGATTCTGCCTGTGGATGAGAGAGGCACTGTTTTAGGAAAAAAACATGCACCATACTTTTAAAGGTGCTGTCCAGCGACAACTACTTTTCTGCTGTTATGACCTGCCAATACAGCATTAGGGTTGATCCCGCTGAATAAAATTATACCTGTCTTTTGAAAATTGGTTGTTGTATTCCAAATAAAAAAACCTTTTTTTTTAAATCAAAAATGTTCATTGTCGTGTCTGAAGATGTATGCCAGGTTGAAATAGCAGTCAACTGAGAAGGCTACCAACAAGGAAGGAGGTACTCAACACATATGTTACTGGTAAACCCGAAGTTAGACCAGAGGAATACAGGATTCTGAAGCTATACCACTGGGCACACCCAAGGAGTCACTAGCTGATGTCAATCTTTCAAGGAAATCATGGCACCTTTAAGGAAACCCATTGTCATATCGTACATGGAGTCCTATCTGCAGACCGCAGGTTATATAGCAGGAGGAGCTGAGGGGGTTGGTATACAGTTCTATACAGTTTCTAGCTGAACTAGAACCTTCTAGTAGGAGGGGTGGAGTGGAGAAACTCAGCACAAACAGATACAATGTTACAACTTCCCATCTCTCATAGACTTACGTTAGAGCTTCAATGATATTCAATGGCAATGACACAGCAGTTGTTCCAGACAAAGACAGGCTTTCAGACATGATAACAGACCTAAAACCAGACATTCAAAAGGTCAGTCTGTCTGGTTTTGGTGGTAAACAAGCCTCTCCCTCCAAAACATGTTTTCTTTAACCCTTATACTACACTACATTAACATCTGGTGTGATTCAGGTCACATGAACCAATGACATGATGGATGGGGGAGGCACATCACCACTGCAACCAGTTTTTGGCTGCAGTGCCCTCTTGACCCATGTCAATCAAGATGCTGCGTATGATTCTGTCCGCTGGTTTGACTACACTGGTGGGGTTGAACATACCCTTTAAGGGTCCAGTGGGCAGTCCCTGAATAAGTGCATATACAGATAGCTAGGAATCATTGATAGGACCGCCCACTGGACTCCTAAGCTCAGAATGAGCTCCTCCTGTTCCTCCTGAATTTGGCTCAGCAAAGCTGCGGTCGGTGCAGGAACTGTGGCCATCACAGGGACCGTATTTCACAGACCACACGTGCTCATGTGAAACGGGTCCAAGTGTAGTATGCGATTAGAAGGGTCCAGAAAATTTGCTGTGCCCCTCTTTTAGCGCTTGCTGCAATACCACACTCAGCCAATGGACAAGAGTGGCGCAGTTTCTAGACAAAAGGTCCCTCCTGTACAGGTTCCCTTTAATAATTGTCAATATAGGTTCCCATTATGGCGGCACCCCCAATGTCCAAGCGCTCGCTCTGTATACATTAGCTGTATGTGAGGCCACCACGAACCACCACCTCGTTACGCCTTATTCTCCCCCCCCCCCCCCCGACAGGAGAGGACATTTGTTTAAGGCGTAGACACAAAGCTGCAAGTTAAACATATAAAAACGTACATGTACCAGCAATAAAATCAACATGGCTGTGGAGATGAGAGCGCTGACAGGAACCTTATCTGGAAATGAGCATCTGTCCCCAGGGACCGACTGTCATCAGGAAATCACGGGACAGACATAGAGACCTGCAGAGCGTCTCCACATTAACCATGTCCCCTGTCAGAGGTCTGTGGAACATCGCTCCATTACCCCCGTCCCAGCAGAGACCACTCACTTAACCCCTCCCCTGCTGGCAACGCGTCCTCTGAGGACTGCCGCACTACCGCCGTCGTGATGGACATTGCTCCATTTAACTTGCCTGCGAGGCTGCAGATTATTACTCCCATTAAGTACCAGCTTATGACTCCATTAACACTCCACCAGTGTCTATAATAAAAAGCCTGCAGAGCAGAACTCTAGTGGTGCCCCATAAGAGGCTGCAGATCATTGCTCTAGTGGTCAGACGCTGTAGTCCATAGACCTGCACTGAATAAACGAGGCCGACGAAGCCGTGACTGAGGTCATTTGGGCACATTCCCTTTAAAAAGTTTGTAAATATACTACAAGTCAAGCGACTTACGTCAGAGACTCGACATGACTGGCACCGTGTGAGAGTCACAGGCGCAGCAGCCGCTTTGGGGCCGGCAACTAAGGGGAAACATCGCCATGTAGAAGTGAATGTTGATCAATGAATACCACAAATCAGGGGCGTAACTAGAAAAGGCTGGGCCCCTGGGCAACATCCCAGCAACCCCCCCTCTCCCTCTGCTAGTCAAGCCCGCCCACACTTGCCAACAACCCCCCACCCATGAGTCACATAAAAAGTATGGAAATAAAATGATAACTATCTCAAGATATGAGGAGGAGTTGAGAGTTTACTTTACATTATGGTGCCTGGGCCGTCTATGTCCTTTAGTGCCCCCACACAGTAGTTATGCCCTTTTAGTGTCCTCTTATACTAGTGCTGCCCTCTTAGTGCCCACACACCAAATGCCCCTTTTGTGCCCCCATACAGTAGTTATTCCCCCTTAGCGCTCCGCCAGAGGTATACCCTCTTAGTTCCCCCACACAGTAGAATGCTCCCATATAGTAGTTATGCCCCCTAGTGCCCCCATACAGTAGTTATCCCCTTTAGTGCCCCCTTATAGTAGTACTGCCCACACACAGAATGCCCCTTAGTGCCCACATACAGTAGAATGCTCCCACATAGTAGTTATGCCTTCTTTGGAGCCCCACACAGTAGTTATCCCCTTTAGTGCCCCTTATAGTATTGCTGCCCTCTTAGTGCCCACACACATTAGAATGTTCCCATATGATAGTTATGGTAGCCCCAGACAGTAATTATGCCCCGTTAGTGTCCAAACACAGTAAAACGATACCTCAGTGCCCAAACACAGTAGAATGTCCCTTTAGTGCCCCCATATAGTAGTTATGCTCACTTATAGTAGTTCTGCCCCTTAGTGCCCCCATTGTAGTGCTAACAAATTAAAAAAGTAATACTCACCTAGCTCCATTCCTCCAATGAATGGACAAGACTCAGGAGAGTGCACACTCAGGAGGATAATCCCCGACCTGTGTGCTGTCCTAAGAAGGCCAGCAGGTACAATGCTGTCACTGCAGCTCTTCTGCTGCTGGGGAGCGCACAGCCGGGGAATGGGCC
>ONZH01005661.1:0-28649 GCA_900303285.1 Rhinella marina
CCAAAACTTGGGTGGGGGTAGCAGGTTGCCCGTCCCCGCCTCCACAACATTCACCCAGTGTGCTGTCAGGGAGATGTAGCATCCCCGGCCTCAAATCAAAGTGTTGGTGGTCAAATGGCCTTTTGCAGTAACCGTGTTACTCGGGCGTGGATGATGTTTTGGGACATGTGCCTGGGCAAGGCAGGGATGGCACAGAGGGAAAAATAGTGATGGCTTGATTGCTTTCCCCCTTGCCTATGCCATCTGTGGTTGTCATAGGCAACGTGATTTTAAGGGGTGCAGAATTTTATCTTCTTTTTTGTCTAGTTTGGCTTGGGGTCCATGGCAATATAGAGGAAAGAAGGTTTCCTTGTATGGTCTCACTTTACAGAGAGGTTACATTGTCTTTGGAGTGTATTGTTGAGAGGCTGTGATAGTGGCGTAATAGTGCGACTTGGGTGCATTATATGCACCCAGACATGCTTCCCCTGCTGTCCCAGTTGCATTCCAGCAGTGTTGGCATCCTTTTCTGAGGTTTCAGGGTGGACTTGGTGACCTCCCAGTGGTCGAATTGAGATTTCCAAGTGGCGAGCATTTTTTTCCCATAGACTTTAATGGGATTCGATATTCGGTCGAATAGCCGAATATCGCGGTCTATTCGAATCGAATTTCGAACTTTCGAATATTTCACTACTCGCTCATCTCTACAGGTAGCAAAGGACTTGGTTGTATTCTGTGACGTACAGAAAGTGTCACCTGGACAGTATATACGGATCGGAGCTAGTGTGCTGAACTGTGACACACAGAAAGGTTACACGCAGCTGAGTAAAACGGATTTGTATCACTGAGCTAAAACAACAGAAAAAATTATTTTTTTTTTATATTTTGTTTTTTTGGGAACGTGACGTGCAAGAACTATGGTAGAACTGACTGACACCCTGTTAACGGTGGCTATTTAGACTGCGACACAGACAAATGTCGCACAGAGATTTTTAGGATCAATCTATATACGTGACAGGTAGCAAATGACTTGGTTGTATTCTGTGACGTACAGAAAGTGTCACCTGGACAGTATATACGGATCGGAGCTAGTGTGCTGAACTGTGACAGACAGAAAGGTTACACGCAGCTGAGTAAAACGGATTTGTATCACTGAGCTAAAACAACAGAAAAAATTATTTTTTTTAATATTTTGTTTTTTTGGGAACGTGACGTGCAAGAACTATGGTAGAACTGACTGACACCCTGTTAACGGTGGCTATTTAGACTGCGACACAGACAAATGTCGCACAGAGATTTTTAGGATCAATCTATATACGTGACAGGTAGCAAATGACTTGGTTGTATTCTGTGACGTACAGAAAGTGTCACCTGGACAGTATATACGGATCGGAGCTAGTGTGCTGAACTGTGACACACAGAAAGGTTACACGCAGCTGAGTAAAACGGATTTGTATCACTGAGCTAAAACAACAGAAAAAATTATTTTTTTTAATATTTCGTTTTTTATATTATTTTTTTAATTTTGTTTTTTTGGGAACGTGACGGGCAGGAACTATGGTAGAACTGAATGACACCCTGTTAACGGTGGCTATTTAGACTGCGACACAGACAAATGTCGCACAGAGATTTTTAGGATCAATCTATATACGTGACAGGTAGCAAATGACTTGGTTGTATTCTGTGACGTACAGAAAGTGTCACCTGGACAGTATATACGGATCGGAGCTAGTGTGCTGAACTGTGACAGACAGAAAGGTTACACGCAGCTGAGTAAAACGGATTTGTATCACTGAGCTAAAACAACAGAAAAAATTATTATTTTTTTAATATTTTGTTTTTTTGGGAACGTGACGTGCAAGAACTATGGTAGAAATGACTGACACCCTGTTAACGGTGGCTATTTAGACTGCGACCCAGACAAATGTCGCACAGAGATTTTTAGGATCAATCTATATACGTGACAGGTAGCAAATGACTTGGTTGTATTCTGTGACGTACAGAAAGTGTCACCTGGACAGTATATACGGATGGGAGCGAATGTGTGGAACTGTGACACACAGAAAGGTTACACGCAGCTGAGTAAAATGGATTTGTATCACTGAGCTAAAACAACTGAACTAATAATTTTTTTTTTTTATATTTTGTTTTTTTGGGAACGTGACGTGCAGGAAATATGGTAGAACTGACTGACACCCTGTTATCGGTGGCTATTTAGTCTGTGACCCAGACAAATGTCACACAGAGAATTTTCTGGATCAAGCTGTAGATGATATTGGTAGCAAATGACTTGGTTGTATTGTGTGACGTACAGAAAGTGTCACCTGGACAGTATATATGGATTGGAGTGAGTCAGTGCTGAACTGTGACACACAGAATGGTTCCACAGTGCTGTGTGCAATGGATTTGTATCACTGAGATAGAAAAAAAAAAAAAAAAAACAGGGTTAGATATGGCGATAGCTGCACTACTAGTGCCAGCCAGCCAAGTGACAAAAAATAAAATAAAATAAAATGTCTTCTAGCCCTTAGAAGGGCTGTTGGGTTCTTTGTGGGTGATCCCTGCCTAACAGACAACTAAATGCAGGCCCTAACACTGTCCCTGAAAGGCAGCAGCTCTATCCCTAACGACATCCAGACAGCATCTGAGCCGAGCGCCACGGCCAGTCGGTAGTATATTCCAGGGTCACCTGATCAGGCCAGCCAACCCCTGCTATCGACATGTAAGGGCCCCACGTGATGCTGGGTGTACTGTAGAGTCTCCTGGCTTGTGATTGGCTGTGTTTTTAGGCGCCAGAAAAGCACGATGCGGAAGTTGCCATTTCCTCGAGTATGGCGAGATACTCGTCCGAGCTGCGAGTACTTACGAGTACCCTAATACTCGAACGAGTACCAAGCTCGGACGAGTATGCTCGCTCATCTCTAATAGTGATGGATTATCTACCGAGGGTTGCAAATGATAATTACTTCATTTTCTTGGGGTAAGTCCGCATGTGGCATGATCACTATTCTGCAGCAGATTGTGCAGTGGATTTACTGTGAATTTCACCCTTTGTACATTGAAAGAGTTGAAATCCATCAAAATCCTCGGATAAGTATGCTGCAGATTTGAATATCTACAATAAGCATGTAATTCCATGCAGAATATGTCAGTGCAGAAACTGTCTGCAGCAGTTATTTGTACTTTAATCCACTGTAGAAGTTTCCTGCACAAATACATAGGTAAAACCTGGCATGTGTGAGTTAATCAGTAGTATTCTTAAATTTGGGTACCTTGCTTATATATATATATATATATATATACCACTTAAAATTAACAAAGGCTGTGTCTTCATATCTTTTTACTTGCGCACTGGTTATATTCCATAGAAAAAATCCATACAGTAATTGCTAAAATGTCTTTTTTTATTTCCTAACGTGACTGTGAAATATTATGGAAAAGCTTCTCATGCTTCTGCATATCCATGGGAAGGAATTAACGCTTTAGATGCTGCTGTTCTTGCATACAACAATATCTCTGTCTTAAGACAGCAAATGAAACCCACCTGGAGAGTTCATGGTGAGAAATATACTGACTAACTTTCTAATATTGTGAAGAATTCTGCGGAGATTGGACCTCTGCACATTATATGTTACAATATTTTATTCACATTTATCTGTTAGTTGTTCTCTTAGGGTACGGCTTCAGGTTTCTTGATGCAGTTTTGGAAGCCAAAACCAGGAATGAAACCAAAAAAGAGAAGTTGAAGCTGTCCTTTATACGTTCTCTCCTTTATATGTTCTCTCCTTATGATCCAGTTCTGATTTGGACACCTGACTGTGTGGCCGTACCCTAACAATAAACTTGCCCCTACTGCCTAATTCTGTACCACTTCTTTGAGGAGTCAGTATAAGGCCTCTTTCACATGAGCGATCCGGACTCAGTCCGGATGTGCTCAGGGTGCGTTGTGGAAAACTCGCACCAATCCTCACACAATCGCAGTCAGTTTTGACTGCGATTGCGTACGTTTGTTCAGTTTTTTCCAGCTTGTATGATAAGTTGTCATTATTTTAGAACATGATACTGGAGGGATTCAAATGCTTTGCCTCGACCTAAAAACTTGAGATGTTGGACCTTTTCAGCTTTGATCATATCACATAAATGTATAGTCAGAACCACCATCAAACTGAAATATAACACAAGAAACATATAAATATCACACATCATTTATTAATACAGTATATAATAGTCAATGATGCATATTAAAATAGCAATGAAACACAGAAATAATAATAGAAGACTAATGGTTACTAGTGGTGATCGAGCACCCCGGTGCTCGTATACTCGGGTGCTCTGGCCGAGCACACAAGGGTGCTCGAGTGCTCGGCCGAGCACCCGAGCATAATTGAAGTATATGGGAGTAAACCAGGCACCCCCCACTCGGCCGAGCACCCGAGCATAATTGAAGTCTATGGGAGTAAACCAGGCACCCCCCGCTCGGAAAAAAGGCGGGACCACACGCCATTTTTTTTCAAAAATAATTAAATAATTATAAAAAATGGCGTAGGATCCCCCTTTTTTCCTTCTCCAGCCAGATACAACCAGCAGCGGCAGCCTGGCACTACCAGGGTGGGAAGGGACACGGTTATTGGCCCTTCTCAGCCTAATGGTACCAGCCTGCAGCTGCCCCAGAACCGGACCTTCAAATTAGAAGGTCTGGTCCTGCGGGTACCCAGCTCTTCCTGACACCCCTGGTGGCGGTGGGTGCCAAGGTAATAGATGTTGGGGTTAGTGCTGGCCATACCGGTAAGCACTAAGCCCAGTATTGGAAATCAGGGCCGTCTGTAGATAGCCGTGATTACTAAAACTGTTGTAAAATGTTGTAAAAAAACCCACACACACACTTATAAAATATTTTATTAAAATAAATACTCCCCCAGACCCCTGTTTGACCATTTTATTTAAAAAATAAAAAAGCTGGTCTGACGTAATCCACCGAATCCGACGTAGTCCTCTGCATTCACGATCCTGAAAAATAGAAAAAAAACAAACAAACACAAACCACTTACCTCCTCCTCAGGCTTCTTCTCCTCAGCAGTGGAGCCTCTTCATTACATTGCGCCCTCTGCTGGTGAATGGAAAAAATGACACCTTGAATTGTTCAATGAAAAAAAAAACGTGATAGGTGACGGATCCGTCATGAACTCCATTGAAAGTCAATGGAGGACGGATCCGTTTACTATTGTGTCACACCAAATGGATCCGTCCTCCATTGACTTTCAAAGGAGTTCATGACGGATCCGTCATGACCCCAATGCAAGTCAATGGGGACGGATCCGTTTACTATTGTGTCACACCAAACGGATCTGTCATGACTCCAATGCAAGTCAATGGGGACGGATTTGTTTGGTGCGGGGAGGGGACTCGAGCATTGCGCTCGAGTACACTCGGTGTTCAGCCGAACACCGAGTGGACTCGAGCGTAGGCATGCTCGGCCGAACTCGCTGTTCATGCTCGCTCAACACTAGTGGTTACACTAACCTGATATTAATTAACCCCCACATTCACATTCCCTACATACCCTGCTAGTGGTGATGTACCAAATAGATTCACTAGAAAGCCACAGTGGTACAGTACAAACAATTGTATAATACAGAACAAAGAGGGGTAAAAATGCAAGGTTAGATACCGACCAGTTATACATCACACCCCAATGCACATTTTGCATCTAGCTTCTTCTGAAGAAACATGTGTTGAATTTATAGTTGGAGAAAGTGGGGACATCTGCACCTAATCATAACATAAAATGTAAATCAAGAATGAAACTTCTGAATGGCAAAATTAAACTTTGTTGCATGGATCCAGGGAAAACTATAACAGTGGACTGCCAACTAAGAACAGTGCATGTACTCCTTGGTTTACAACTTCTAACAACTTGATTGTAATCATGGTTTATCCACAATTGAGCTTATCTGGCTGAACCACTTGTGATGTCAATTTTTCACCTGAGAGAAACACAGCTGTGATGTCAAAGCAGCTTACAGTACCTACTGAAAACATATTTGTGATGTCACAGCAGTTTACCTCATGTTAATATACAGTACTTTTTATGACACAGACGTCGGTAGCCCTTAACCTGACTGAAACCTACTTGTGATGTCATACCAGTTTACTTGACAGAAACACAGTTGTGGTGTCACATCAGTGTACCTGCTTGAAACCTACTTCTGATGTCTCAGCATGCTATTTAAAGACCATTTGCCATGTCATATCAGCATACAGTATCTAATGGAAACACACATTTCAATATCTTACATGCTACTTAATTTCATCTACTGATGTAATGCATATACATGACTGATAAAAATGTCTGTCACCACTGTTCTAATCCACCAGTAATCATTAAACAAAGGAAACATTTTTCTAAAAAATTAGTCACTTGTAACCAGTATTGCTTATGATAAAATTATAAAAACAGGAATAATCCACTGAGCATAACTAATTCCCATTATAAAAAGCACCTTGACTCGCTTTTCGCTTCAGTTTCTTCAGATCGCCTCCTGGTGAAGCAGAAGCAACAAGTACTCTAAGTTTTTGGGGCTGATGTTTGTTACCAGTATACCTGGGTGAGCATCTGAATATTGGACTAGATTTACTTACTGTATGCATAGCACCTTAACCTGATTGTGAGCTAGCGCCACTTGTTTCAAAACCATTTCATGCACAAGCGTTCTGAGTAGGCATCGGGGAAAGCTGTCCCATGAAGAGCACAGATACTGGCAGTAGTGATTGGGGATCCACTGGCAGTGTCCCCTGATCATGTGATTACCATGAGAACTAATCAGGGACGGTATTTAATAAATATCTTCACAGGCAGCCTGAGTATCTGAACATCAGCTGATAGGAGAAATTGTTACAACTTTACAAAAGTAAAAAAAAAACAAAAAAAAAAAACACGTTCTATACATTGTATATTTTGTCCATTGAAAATGGAGCCCCCAGGCAAAGTGCTTCATCAAGTACAACAAGACAATATTTCAGCTGTGGCAGGGCCAAGAAGTGCTGCAGAGCAAGAAATACCAGTCTTACGTGGACACCCACCACATCATTTGTCCCAGCAAAATACCTGACTTCATTGCTACCCCAGGGATAAATGTAGATTGCAAACATTTTTCCATAATGGATTATTTTCCACTTTGTAAACATGATGTACTCAGGGGCGTAGATATAGCAGGTGCAGAGGTAGCAGTCGCTACTTGGCCCAGGAGCCTGAGGGGACCCAAAGACCCTTGTGCCGCATAAGAAGACACCAGTATTATAGAAAGTGCATGCAGGTCAAGTTACACCTCTGGCTGGTGGGAAAAGGTTAAGTCAAGAATTTGAACCTTTAGCTACACCCCTGGATGAACTCCTAACTGATATAGCCCACCAAAAAATTACAGCCCGTACAAAAATTTGCTGTGGGGTCCAGTCAGTTCCAGCTACGCCTCTGGTTGTCCACCTAATCTGACTGTCAGTATTAAAATTGTCTGGGAGATATTTAAGCACTTAGTGCACAAATTGTAACACCTACAGTATATGCAAACAATTTTACACAAGTGTGCACTTATTCAATCTCCTGCACACATTAAACACTGCATCCTGTGGAACAGTTTGAAAACCTAAAGATGGCTTTCCACAGCAGCTGGTAGGAAAACAGATCCCAAAGGGATAATTCTGCTTTTTTTTCAAGCGATGAACTGTTGGCCCATTTGTATGTCCATTAAGCAGACTGGGGCTATACTGGGTTTGTTTCAGCACTCAGAAGAACCAGAGCAATATATTTTGGGGTTCCTTAATTTCATCTGCTTTGCATGATTGCAATGTGTGCAATGATAGTGACATATTTGTGAAAAACAACTAAATTTAATTTCACACTTAGGCCCCTTTCACACAACCGTATGACCTCCGAGACATACGGTCCATGAGCAGGCCATATGTCCCGGAGCAGCATTGATTGTGCGCACAGGATTTTATGAGTGTGGGACAATAGCCCCGCGGGCGGCCCGACGTGCACAGCATCATTGTAATCTATGATGCTGTGCGCTCCCGTGCGCACGATCAATGCCGCTCCGGGACATATGGCCCGCTCACGGACCATATGTCACGGAGGGCATTTGGTCGTGTGAAAGGGGCCTTATTTACCATTAATTACTTAGGTTAGTAAAATCTAAATACTCACTACACTCCTAGATGAGCACTTTATGGGGTCTAGTTTAAAAAATGGGTTAATTTTTATGCACATCGTACAAAAAAATCTGTCTATAAAAGAGCACATTTGTGAAAAAAAATGCAATTTATTTTTTTTTGTACTTGCTTTGCATTAATGCTAAAATATTCAATACACCCCTAAAATACTCAATACACACCTAGATGAGCAGTTTAAGGGGTTTAGTTTCTAAAATGAGGTAATTTATGTTTTTGAAAATAAATTTAGCAGCTCTATGCTTGTACAAGTGTGCATTGGGGCCTGAAACATTGTCATGCTAAATTTGTGCCATGAGCGCTGCTGGGTGCACTTTTCCTTTTGGCCCTGCCATCAGGGGTGCACCGTCAATGAGGCTAGGCGAGGCGATTGCCTCAGGCTGCACCAAGTAAGGACAAATGGGGGGCAGCAGAAAAGCCTTGGCCAATGAGTGCTTTCATTATGGAAGCGTTCATCTCTGCATATTCAACTGTATCCTGTTCCCTTCAAAGTGGTAGTTCCAGCTCCAAATGCTGCAGGGAACAGCTAATTGGTGGGGGTGCAGGTTTCCAGACACTCACCGACTGGATATTAATGACCTATCCTGAGGATAGATCATCAGCAGAGATGAGCGAAGGTTTGAAAAATTCAGTTTGGTAGCTTTGCTGAAGTTTCACAAGAAATTCAGTTTGTTAAGAATTAGTTTGTCAAGAATTGCTGTATATCAGGTATACCCAGACCACTCTGCCTTAGGGTACGGCCACACGGAACAGTGATGTGGTGAAGAACCACGTGGCCAATTTAGCCTGCAGCTGCCTTTCATTTAATAATGAAGACCGCACTGTATAGTCAGTTATCATTGTTAATGGCCATGTGGCACCTTTAATGCACCTTTACCCACTTCTCCATCCCCAGCGGTCTACTGCCCTACAAGTGGGAGCCCTTCTTTTGCCATCTCATTTTCCTCCTTTTCCACATCATCTAATATCAATGCGAATATGTGATCTGGAACCTCCAGCTCCTCCTCTCTCTACATCTTGCTGACTTTTCGAAGACATGGAGAATTTGAAGGATGATGTAGAACAAGTAAAGTCAGCTAAAGATGGTGATCATTAAGAACTGGCCCCCCTAAGGGGAGCAGACCGGATAGTATTGGTTGGCACGCTGGCAGTGGCATTTTATTGTTATTAAATTACATACCTTAGTTTATAGCTGATGTAGGAATAAGTAAATGTAGGAATAAATAAAACTGATGCAGAATAAGTCTCCTTGCACTCTCTCCCTTCACTCTCCCTCTCCAATATTATTCTATTAATCGATTTAAGCAACACTGTCCCTAGCGCATGAGCGCTTGCTACATCTCCCGCTACGCTCAACTCACAGGACAATGGCGGAAACCGCACGGGATGAGGGTTTTATAGGCCTGTGACATCACAGGGGATGGATATCTGCGGGTTGGCTGGCTGCACAGCATTAGGGGTGATCTTGTGTTCCCAGGCTTGTCTCCTCTACACTTATTCTTGTTGTGTCATATGACCTGCTGTATATGGCCAAAAATATGTTGACACCTGATGATCACACGTACTGTATATGAACTTGTTGGATGACCAACAGTCTCCACTCTTCTGGGAAGGCTTTCTACAAGACTTTGGAGTGTGGCTCTGGAGATTTGTGCCCATGTCCTGTAGCTAAATGGAGATTTTAAAGATCAGGCACTTGTCATGAACCAGCGGGTGTGAACCCACTGTGCCTCATACCCTACCTCCTCTAAGGGCGTTGTCTAAGTGAACCCCTCGATCTTCACAATACCCCTGATGATGGGGATAGACTTTCCGAGGGGAACACCAGGTCGCTACCTCTTGAGAAGGGTTGGAACATGAAGCAGCTGCTTCAGGTGGACCAGGAGGTACCTGAGCACGGCACCAGAGGTACAGAGTAGTCAGAAGGCCGAGTTTTTACCAGGAGCAACAATGCAGGACCGAAGGATGAGGCAGAGGTGAAGTCAGACAGGCAATGGGTCTGGGCAGGCGGCACAGGTACAAGTCAGGCAATCCGGGTCGGCAACAAGAGAGTCAATGCAGGCAGGGATCAGGTGGGTAGCGGAGTCCAGTAACACAAGCAGGAGTCAGGAACACAGGCACACTGGAATACCAACAGGAACAATAGCAACCAAAGGCAAGACACAAGGACCTTGAAACTGAGGCATCTGGGAAGAGGGCTGAACCACTTATATATGAGCAGGTGGACCAGGGTTTGTCAACGAGGTCACATGATCCAACCCACATGATCCAACATACACCAGCCCAGAGGGAGTGATGCAAGGAACAAGCAGCAAGCAGGGCAAAATGGAAACTGTGGAGCGGATACTAAAACAGCACTACAAAGACAGAGCCCAGGACTGCAGCAGTGAATCAGAAGAATAGGCAGCAGATCACGTCGCCCAGGACCGCTGCGGTAAGCAGGGGAACAGTGGCGCACAGCAGCCGCTGTTACAGCACTGATGTTCACAATCAGAAGGTCTATCTTACAATTGTTTATTAAATAAAATATATCTTTATATAAAAATGAAAATGGAATAAAAATAATAATAAAAATAAACAAGTAAAACCACAATATATCTGAAGTCCAAGTTTCATTGGATATCCTGTATGGGGATAAGATATAGTCTGTGATATAGTGGTGATCTCTGTTAATGTTTCACAAAAAATAGATATATAATATATTTTTTGTGAAACATTAACAGAGATCACCTATCATTTATTAGTGCATTGCTGAACCAACACCAGCCACTAATCTCCTTGGAATAGACTGTATCTTATCCCCATACAGAATATCCAAAGACACTTGGACTTCAGATATATTGTGGTTTTACTTGTTTATTTTTATTCTATTTTCATTTTTATATAAAGATATATTTTATTTAATAAATAATTTTTTAATAGTATCAATAAGAGCAAACTGTATTTCTAAGCCTTATCATTTCAAATACATAAAATTCCCAAATTAGAGTGTGCCCACCATTTGTTACTCAGATTTATATTTAGCCTATTACGATCATTGGGTGGATCGTAGGTAGGAGCACCTCACACCCGTTCTCCCAAGTAGGGTGAGCCACTATCTTCTAATAATCCTATCTTGCAATTGGCATTCCATTTCATCCTGAATTGGTTTTGATAGGTTTCCAGTCAGGGCTGTGCAGGCCACTAGAGTTCCTCTACGCCCAACTTGTCAAACCATATCTTTACTATACTCCCTTTCTGCTCAGGGGTATAGTCATGCTTACTCAAAGTTGGAAGTTTACAATTAGCTATATTTGTATGCTGTAGCATTAACATCACGCTTTATTAAAAATAAGCAGTCTCACCAAACCCTGAAATACAGCCCAATACCATCATACTTTACTTAACAAAATTTACATTAGGCACTTTACATTCCTGAGGTAGCATATGTCATACCCAATTGCTTGATGATTGACTGAGCTGTTGTTATCCCTAGACCTTTAGACACTTCCACTTTGCAATAATAATACTTATAGTTAACTGGGGCAAATCTAGCATATTAGAAATTTCACATGTAGACTTGTAGAAACAGTGGTATCCAGGGGCCGATTGGCAATGTACTCCACCGGGACACTTCCCGGTTGGCCGATTGCCGATTACAATGCTGTGAGCCGGTGACCCTGCTGCTGCTACTGTGTGTTAACCCTTTCTACCCCGGAGGTTTTTTCGGTTATGCATTTTCGTTTTGCACTTCCTGCCTTCAAACAGCCATAACTGTTTTATTTTTCTGTTCACATTGCTGTATGAGGGCTTGTTTTTTGAGGGACAAGTTGTACTTTCCAACGCCACCATTTAATATTGCATATGGTGTAGTGGGAATCGGGAAAAAAAATTCAAAATCGGGTGAAATTGCAAAAAACGCTATTCCGCTACAGTTCTATGGGTTTCTTATTTACAACGTTCGATGCTCATTAAAACTGACCAGTTACATTCATTCTACTGGTCAGTACGAATCCGGCAATACCTAATATGTATAGTTTTTCCTGCGTTTTGATAGTGATAAAATAATTATAAAGTTGGCCTTTTTTTATTTTTATTTTTTTGTCATATCTTGACCCCTATAACATTTTGGTATTTATGTGTACGGAGCTGAATGGGGGCTCATTTTTTGCAGGGCGATCTGAAGTTTTTATTGATACCATTCTGGGGTGTGTATGACTTTTTGATCACTTTTTATTTAATTTTTTTTAGAAAAAAAAAGCAACAAAAAACGGCGAATCGCCATTTGGATGCTTTTTTCCGCCACACAATTCACCATATTGGAATTTTTTTTTATATTTTAAAAGTACGGGCGTTTTCGGTCACAGTGATACCCATGATGTCTATATTTATTGTTATTTAGGTATTTATTTTTTAATTATACGGAAAAGGGGGTGATTTGAACTTTTATATATTTTTTTATTTTTTATATATTTTTTAACAGTTTTTTAATTTTTTTGTTATTATTTTAAAGCTCAAATATGAGCTAATATATTGTGTTTTTTTTTCTTTGTGAGCAATCAGGGATTTACTAGATGGATCCAAAAATTGCTAATTTCTTATCCTGGCCTGCCATCTAGTGGCCAGAATAAGAATTGCAGTTTGAAAACTGTAATCCTCACGAGCGAGGATTACAGTTTTCATATGGTGTACAGACACCCCGATTGGCCACTCGGGGCGTCTGTACACCACCCGGAAGCGTACGCTTCTGGGTTCAGACGCATCCTGATGCTGTGATCACGTGTGATCATGGCATCAGAAGGCCCAGGAAGACGCCGCCGATGGCGGTAAGTAGCGGCAAGTCTCTGCTGTTAGAAACAGCAGAGACTTGCCGGTCATAACGCCCGCCACACAGGCGAGCGAGCGTCATGTCCCTACACTGCACCAGCGCCATACATGTACGGCGCTGGTCGGGAAAGGGTTAATGAATGCCTTTTAGACAGACGCTGTTTATATGCCCTCATTACAGATTGTAATCTTGCACAGACGACATGCCCCCAGCACTAGCGAGATAGATGGAAGTGCTGACTTTTAAGACTGTGGCCCCCTGACCTGACATCAGGCCTCCCCTTCCATTCATTGTTCATGGCCTGTATCGCTTATCTACGTTCCATCTGCCTGCGATCCTCATGCAGGACTTTTCTGTCCGGTCTTTTTGACAGAATCTGTGACAGTGGCCCGAACTCAGATGTGAATAAATGGTATTAGACTGAAGTATAGCATCAGATGCACGTATAACACACAAATACAGAGCAAGAACCAAGATCACTACATACATACAGCACCAGAACCAAACCTAGAAGTCAAACACAGCACCAGAACCAAGTTCACTGCATGAATACAACACCAGAACCAAACCCATAAGTCAAATACAGTACCAGAACCAAGTTCACTACATAAATATAGTACCAGAACCGTGTGCAGTACATTTATACATCACCAGATTTTAAAAGTTCAGCACAGATACCATCTGAGTAGTCAGGTCAGCCCTCACCATATGAAACTACAGCTCTCAGCATGGCCTGAACAGCAGTAAAGGGATGCTGAGAGTTGTTGTTTCACAAAACAGCATGCTACCACCTATCATCAGCTGTAGATCATCCAGGTGACTATAGCCCTCATTATACACAGTCAGTAGCAGAATAATCACTTCCATTCAGTGACTTACAGATGACGTCTCCTCCTGAGTTCTTCTTCATCTGGTTCAGACCACCATGATGACATCTCCCGGCCACAATTTGGTTCTGCAGATTTTGCCAAGAAGATGTCTTCAGCTTCTCTCTTTACCAACACATGGCGCCCTGCAGACTGACACAGACTCATCTCAGTGCCACATACTGTGCCCTGTGTATAACAGCAGCATTAGTGCTACATACTATGTGCCCTCTGTATATAGTGCCACATGCTCTGTGCCCTCTGTATACAATGCCATATGCTCTGTGCCCTCTGTACATAGTGCCACATACTCTGTGCCCTCTGTATACAGTGCCATATGCCCTGTGCCCTCTGTATACAGTACCACATACTCTTTACCCTCTGTATATAGTGCCACATGCTCTGTGCCTTGTGTATATAGTGCCACATGCTCTGTGCCCTCTATATACCCCATATGCTCTGTGCCTTCTATATAAAGTGCCATATGCTCTGTGCCCTCTGTACAGTACCAACAAGCTCTGTGCCTTCTGTATATAGTGCCCCATGCTCTGTGCCCCCTGTATATAGTGCCACATGTTTTGTGCCCCTTATAGTGCCTCTTATATGTGCTATGTGTAGTAGGGTGACCAGACGTCCTCTTTTTTCCGGACATGTCCTACTTTTGAGACCTAAAAAAATGTCCAGGGGAATTTCAAAATCGTCCGGGATTTTGTTCGACTGCCTCAAACTGTTTGAGTCAAACATTATATACATGTATTATGTTTGACTCAAACAGTTTGAGGCAGTCGAACAAAATTATTTTAACTGTTAAAATGGCCTTTAGGGGTTAAAATAATTTAAAAAAACTCACCTTATCCACTTGTTCGAGCAGTCGGTGTCTTCATTCTTCTTTCCCCTTGCAAGACCTGCAAAAAAGACCTTCGGTGACGTCAGCAAAGGTCCTTTTGCAGGTCCTGCAAGGGGAAAGAAGAAAGAAGACACCGGAAGTTCGGGTCCCCATTCCCAGGGGTATAGTGTAATGCCCCCCCGCCAGCCCCCGCCCAAAAAAAAAAGTGTCCTCCTTTTCAGAAACCCAAATCTGGTCACCCTAATTATCTTTTCTATGTGCCCCTTTATGTATAGCGTCTCTTCAATGTGCTTCCTTTATGTACAGTGCTTCTTCTATATGCCCCTTTTATGTATAATGCTTCTATGTCCACCTTTTATGTATAATGCTTCTTCTATGTACCCCTTTTATGTAAAATGCTTCTTCTATATGCCCCTTTTATGTATAATGCTTCTATGTCCCCCTTTTATGTATAATGCTTCTTCTATGTACCCCTTTTATGTAAAATGCTTCTTCTATGTGCCCCTTTTATGTATAATGCTTCTTCTATGTACCCCTTTTATGTAAAATGCTTCTTCTATGTGCCCCTTTTATGTATAATGCTTCTTCTATGTGCCCTCTTTATGTATAGTGTCTTTTCTATGTGCCCCCTTTTATGTATAGTGTCTTTTCTAAGTGCCCCCTTTATGTATAGTGCTTCTTCTATGTGCCCCTTTTATGTATAGTGCTTCTTCTATGTGCCCCTTTTATGTATAATGCTTCTTCTATGTGCTCCTTTTATGTATAGTGCTTCTTCTATGTGCCCCTTTTATGTATAATGCTTCTTCTATGTGCCCTCTTTATTTATAGTGTCTTTTCTATGTGCCCCCTTTTATGTATAGTGTCTCTTCTAAGTGCCCCCTTTAGGTATAGTGCTTCTTCTATGTGCCCCTTTTAAGTATAGTGCTTCTTCTATGTGCCCCTTTTATGTATAGTGCCTCTTCTATGTGCCCCTTTTAAGTATAGTGCTTCTTCTATGTGCCCCTTTTATGTATAATGCTTCTTTTATGTGCCCCTTTTAAGTATAGTGCTTCTTCTATGTGCCCCTTTTATGTATAGTGCCTCTTCTATGTGCCCCTTTTAAGTATAGTGCTTCTTCTATGTGCCCTTTTATGTATAGTGCTTCTTCTATGTGCCCCTTTTATGTATAATGCTTCTTCTATGTGCCCCCCTTATGTATAGTGCTTCTTCTATGTGCCCCCTTTATGTATAGTGCTTCTTCTATGTGCCCCCTTTATGTATAGTGCTTCGTCTACTGTATGTGCCCCTTTTATGTATAGTGCTTCTTCTATGTGCCCCTTTTATGTGTAATGCTTCTTCTATGTGCCCCTTTATGTATAATGCTTCTTCTATGTGCCCCTTTATGTATAGTGCTTCTTCTATGTGCCCCTTTTATGTATAATGATTCTTCTATGTGGCCCTTTTATGTATAATGCCTCTTCTATGTGCCCCTTTTATGTATAATGCATCTTCTATGTGCCCCTTTTATGTATAGTGCCTCTTCTATGTGCCCCTTTATGTATAATGGCTCTTCTATGTGCCTGTTTTATGTATAGTGCCTCTTCTATGTGCCCCCTTTACGTATAGTGCCTCTTCTATGTGCCCCTTTTATGTATAGTGCCTCTTCTATGTGCCCCTTTTATGTATAGTGCCTCTTCTATGTGCCCCTTTATGTATAGTGCCTCTTCTATGTGCCCCTTTATGTATAGTGCCTCTTCTATGTGCCCCTTTATGTATAGTGCCTCTTCTTTTTGTACAGTGCCTCTTCTATGTGCCCCTTTATGTATAGTGCCTCTTCTATATGCCCCCTGAATACAGCATACACACACTGTATTATAATACTCTGCAAAAGCTAGAATGTAGTGGGTAACAAAAGGTGTCACATAACTGGTTACTTGTTCCTGAAGGTCAAATGACAAGAGGCATAATAGATGCAGTGGGTACAGATATACAGTATAGTATATACAGCAGTCCACTGATATGTGCGGTACTAGTTACACCTTGTATTTCACATATCAGTACATCGGCTCTGTATACTATATATCTGTACATACTACATCAATTATACCTCATACCTCACATATCAGTACACTGCTGTATATACTATATATCTGTATCCACTGCATCTATTATACTTTTATAATACATGCAGTATATACAGATATATAGTATATACAGCAGTATTCGCTTTGCAGCAGAAAATTTCCAAGATTCTTAACATAGGCCCAATAAAAATGGCATCTATAAAAGAAAAAAAGGTCTTTAAAAGCTACCAGAGACTTCAGTGGTGAGGGCCATGCAGTGGAGGTCTGCATGAATGGACGTCACAAGACCCCATTGTCCCAAAAAGTGGTCCACCTCTGGGACCTTTAGGTATCAGTGGTTTTTATTCCATGGATATACTGTAATTTAAAGGTGTGAATGCTCCTTCAGGTTGGTATCAAGTGACCTTGTGCCAGATTTGCTGTTTTTTTCTTATCTGCCACCAAATACGTACGGCGAAAAGATACCAATGAACACTATGTCGTCCCACAAAAATCAAACCCTCACACAGCTCCGTAGAAAGAAAAATAGAAAAAGTTATAGGTCTTGAGATGCGGCGATGCAAAAACACTAAAAAATATATTTTTGTTGTGTAAAAGTAGTAAAACTTAAAATATGTATTTGGTGTTTTACTGGTACTGACCCGGAGAGCAAAGCTATTATGTCACTTTTGCTGCAAAATGGGTCACAAAATTTAATATATATATATATATATATATATATATATATATATATATAATTAGGGGTGGATTGGGAACTGAAAGTGACCCTGGAAAAAAAATTAGATGTGGCCCCATGTTGTAGGCGGAGCCAAACTAGTAGAAGATGTGGCCAAGCCAAGTAGATGGGGTCAGTTTATATATACATATATATATATATATATATATATATATATACACAGTATATATATATATATATATATATATATATATATATCCATATATATAACGTGACCCCGTCTACTTGGCTTGGCCACATCTTCTACTAGTTTGGCTCCGCCTACAACATGGGGCCACTTCAAATTTTTTTTCCAGGGCCACTTTCAGTTCCCAATCCACCCCTGGTGGTATCTTAGAACAATGGTACATTTAAAGCCAAGTTCTCCATGCTTGATTTAAGCACTTGTTTGAAATGTGCAAGAAAGCTGAACCCAATGATTAGGAAGAGTGTCCAAATACTTTTGGCAAAAGAATGCATTTAATGGCTGGTGTTGAAGTTTAGCCTAGTCAAATACATTATATATGGTACATTGTTCTTTTTCACATATGTATGTTACTTACTAACCTTATTGTGTTGTGACTTTTTAGGAGGGAAAATCATCCTGGTAATTATTTATATATCACCCTGTTGACTGTTTGTATAACTAGAAAAACCTTAATATGCTCCAAATAGAGTGTTCCTAACCTGTTTATAAAGCCAATACAAGTTTTAACTGTAAACTAACACAATGCTACCACTGATTATTTTCTTCCTGCCGTCCTGTCCCTTCCAGGTGGAGCTGTCCTCTTCTACCCATGATTTTTATGATGTGCTTCCAAACAAAACTCTCTCAAAAACATACAAGGAGAATGGCAAGCAAATGGGAATGCAGTTTGCTAGTGAAGCAGTTGAGTTAAGTGCAATGGCAGGTAAAGTTTGAGTATCTGTAAACTTTTAGTGAGTAGTTTCAAATATTTCATGTGGAAGAAAAGGGAATCCAGCACGTTTAGCGTTAATCTATATAGTGTCTAAACTGCACAATTTTGTTACCAGTAACTTTGTGGTCTGTGGGTTTATCTGTTTATTGAGGAGATATAAAAGACTGTATCATCATTGTTTCCCATGATAACAATATTCAAGGCCTATCCTTAAGGCCGCTATACGGCCGACAGCTATCTCTCCTGATTTCTCTATACACATTTGGTTCTGCTGCACATGTATGTGTTTTCAATTGGGAGAGAGAGGAAAGCTGCTGCTAAACAACTCTGGTGGCGGCTTATCTCCTGTGAGAAAATATTCACTTCTCCCAATCCTTTTTTTCCTAATATTTGTCTTTAGACTGTCATCCCTCTGTTGTAGGTGGGTTTGGCCAACAAAACACTAATGTGTATGGGGACCTTTAGAATAGAACAGCCGTTCAGCTCTCTGAAGAGGCTCTGTCTCCTGGGCAAGCACTATGGCCTTTTCAGCATTTACATGGCTTTGTACCCAGGAACACAGAACACTTTTGGAGTGTAATAATATTACAGGTTATAGTTACTAGAGAGGGGTCGTTGATCCACGGAGTTATTCTGATTGCCTTATTGGATTTTTTCCCCCTAAAGTGAGGAAACTTGGCTTCTACCTCACAGAGGTCTTTTTTCTTCCTCTGGATCAACTTGCAGGATAACAGTCTGAACTGGATGGACAGATGTCTTTTTCAGCCTTATAAACTATGTTACGTATTTAGTAGCTCACGCTGTCTGTACAAGTAAATTGAAGTAAGATTAGCTATATGCTAAATTATAAAGTGCCTCATCCTCAGGCTCAAGCTTTATTGAATAATCTAAGTTAAAACATGTGACAGATACACAAAGGTGGTCATTTACAAACAGATATACCCCACTTGTTGGCATATTTCTTTTGCATATTGTGGCTCAAAAGTTATTTACTCCTCAATGTGCACATATCTGTTGTATATTGTGGCTCAAAGGTTATTTACTTCTCAATCTGTGACTTTTCCCCGCTCACGCCAGGTCTATAAAAGAGGGCGTGGCATGGGTGGGGAAGGGGGCAGGTCGGCACACCCCTTTTTATTTATAATTTTCTATGCCTAAAAAATGGTCGAAATCTACTCCAGCAAGGTTGCTGCCTTAAGACAGGCGATGAAGCTAAAGTAATTTGTCACAAAGCAAATTTTTTTGTAAAATTCAGCGAAGCAGCTGAATCGAATTTTTGAATACGTTGCTCAGCACTAATTATGGTGTTTCCTGGGTGTATAGGGCAAGAACACAAGAAAAGGGAATAACATGCAATTTTACTGTACCACTAATGCTATAATTGTCAGTAAGAACAGTGCATACATTGATCGACTGTGTGTCATTCAATAAACTGTACAAACTTAAGCTACCTACCCCCTGACTGTTATAGCCAACAACTGCCACCTGTCCCCTATGCCCTGACCCTTATGCAAGATTCAGGTACTGGCATTTTACACAGCGTGTATGGCATACAAGTGTGCCCCATATTTTTAGGCAACCTCAGTATGCCCTATCATTCTTCCACGTATGGACATCGCACCATGTGATAAGGCACTATAGTGTTAGACAGTGCCCAAGCAATCTCTGTAAAACTGCTAGCTAGCTAGTGGATCAGAGGGTGCAGGTAAAACTGAGAGCTCTATGAAATTGCTGGTACTGCTTAACGTGTTTCTACACAATCAGAAGCTGTTAGGAATTACTGATGCACAGAGTGATGATAACACCAGCCACAACTGATGTTGTTTCCAACACTAGTGTTGAAGGATAGGTGCGTCTAAAATGGCGCGTCACTCTCCTCTACGATAATGTACCCTCATTGGTGGCAGCTCACAACCATGGTATGAACACACCTAAGCTTCTGTGGGGAGCTATAAGCGGTTTAAAAAAAAAAGACAAGACAGAGTGATCACTCACTATCACATAACAATGAGGCACAAGGTCTGCATGTTCTGAACTATTGAACACAAAGAGCAATATGATTGTCACTGAATATAATGACCAGGTGGTACATTGTTGCATATATTACGCACACAAAGCGTACCTCCCAACTTTTTGGACGGTCAAAGAGGGACATGTATTGTTTATTGTGTTAAAGATCCACTTTCCCTACATATTTATATACTTTGGGTTTTTTAACCAATATATCAAAAATTATCCCAATATAAAAATAATATCCCAATCTTTTATCCCAATATATAAAATATCTAAAATCCAAATTGCATCAAACAATGAAGTAATATGCAGGGGGTAAAGTGAAGTAATATGCAGGTTAATATATAGAAAGGAACCAGGAAAACACATTGTGGATCAATATTGTAAATGTAATAATGCAAATCTGTACCTAAGACCTAAAAAAGGGACATTTAAGTAGCAAAGAGGGACAGAGGGACTTGGGTAAAAAGGGATTGTCCCTCCAAAACAGGCACACTTTGGAGGTATGCATAAAGAAATCGTGATCTAGATGAACTATGAGTATAGTAGGCCTCATAGTAATGTTCCCAAGGGCTAGTAAGGATGAAAATAAGCTCTATGAGATCAGAGTGCATACCGATAACAACCAATCAGATTCCACCTTTCATCACAGGAATATTTTGGTTGACAAACTACGTATGTAATTCTCATGCATAAGTATAACCCTGAAAGCTCTATCTGTGAACAGATGGTGTTGGGAGGTAATAGCTAAGGGGCTACATCCTTACACACATGTATTTTTCTTTATTTTTTTCTGCCTATATCACCCAGATTATTTGGGTGTGACCTCTGTTTTTCTAATATATATGTATCAGTAAAATTATTTTGTTTTAGTTTCAAAAGTTTCTAAGGCAATTGGGGATAAAACTGGTGTAAAGGAAAACTGGTTTATTTGCCCATAGCAAATAATTAGATTCCACCTTTCATTTTTCAGAGCTCCTCCTCTTATCAAACACCAGTTTGATAAATATACCATAATGAGTTTTGATTATATTTGAAACGTTCCCCCGGTTTGATATGCGCAACAGCATATGGGGTCTGAGCAATTTTCTGCCATTTTAGACCACGTTTTTTTCTGTGATTTGTATTTGAAACGTATACATTATATCTAGATTTGTCTGTGATTTCTGGGCCACAACAAACAACACTAGCACCTTTTCTCCTCTTGCTTTAACCCCCTGTAACAGGGACATAGCGTATTTTTTGCCCTACAAGATGCACCAGCCCATAAGACGCACCTAGGTTTTAAAGGAGGACAATAAGAAAAAAAATATTTTTCATCAGACCTTAGGTCAGACCACCAATCAGACCCCCAATGTTAATAAGACCACAATAAGACCTGAGATCAGACCCCCCAATCAGACCTCGGATAAGAGCCCCATGCCTCTCATCAGCCTCCATGCCTCTCATCAGCCCCCATATCAGCCCCTATGCCTCTCATCAGCCCCCATATCAGACCCTATGCCTCTCATCACCCCATAACAGCCTGCATGCCTCTTATTAGCCCCCATATCAGCCCTTATGCCTCTCATCAGCCCCCATATCAGCTCCTATGTCTCTCATCAGCCCTTATTCCTCTTAAAATCCCCATTGCCTCAGATCACCCCCCAGCCTCATGCCAGATAAAATAAATAAACCACTTACATCTCCTGTTCCTGGACGACGAAGCTCATAACCGCCCGCGTCTTCATCTTGCCTCCGACTGTGCTGTGAACTGGCACGCACAGGGTGAGGTCACAGAGCGCCCTCACGCTGTGCGCAGCCCTGCACAGCCGACAGCAGAGGGCCAGAAAGCGGTGAGTACAGAGCCTTCACCACTTCCTGGTCCTCCGGTACTAATGAGCGCATCCATAATGGAAGCGCTCATTAGTATTCACCCCATAAGATGCAGTGGCATTTTCCCCCACTTTTAGGGGAGAAAAAAAATTGTCTTATGGAGCGAAAAATATGGTAATTTAAGAAAAAATATCTTAGTTGCACTTTGTAAAAAATGTAAAACACAAACTATCTTTTTCCTTTTTTAAAGTTGCCATACACATCCGCATATTCATTATCATATTGTGCAAGACGTTTTGCATTTCTTTCTGTGATTTTAAGCAGGGAGAAGGCCACAGGGGTCTGGGGTGTCAATGCCCCGCTGATCAGACCGATCCAGAATAAAGACCAGATCAGTTGTAAAGTCTCAGAAAACCCTTTTAAATTATAGAATAAAATTAATGATGTAGAATTCAAACAGATTTCATAAACGTTTATCATTAGAAAGTGTAACCTTTGTTTTGCATCTTATGTATTTCCAGGATCAACAGATTTTGGAAATGTGACCTATGAAGTTCCTGGACTTCATCTCTATTTTTACATTGGTTCGAATGCCTTTAATCACACTGCAGAATATACTGAAGCCGCGGGTAAGCACTTAAACCAAGACTGTTAGGGAAAAGTATATTACTGGGAAAAAGCCTGCTTTGTATGTAATAGTGGGATCATTTTTGTTGTGTGGGTACATTTATTTATTTACACAGTGTGGGGCTCCTCATCTCGTTCTTTTCTTCTGAGGTTTACACATGGTCCTGATATTTTTAAGGGTCACTTGAAAAAAAGTTGATTGGTATCATTTGCCCCAGGTGCTGAGATCCCTAATGGTCATGAGAATTGGTACATAGTAGCTTATTCATTCTAGCAATTATTTGGGCCTTAGCACCAAACCCTCACTGATAGCAACTTCTACCATGTCTCTACCACAAGTAGACTGCCAGAGGTGCCATGGCTTGCAGACCTCCTGTAAACATATTTATACACTTGTCTTTTACCCCCATAAAGCTTTGGGCTTTATATTATTCTGAACTTGGAACTTTGCATTAGTGTATACAAGACATAATAAATGTCCAGATTCTAGATAATGATGACCTATACTCAAGATAGATTATCAATATGAAATCAATGGGGATCCAAGATCCATAACCCCCACGATAAGCTGTTCTTAGCAGCCACTCAGCACGAGAAAGTTGTAGCAGATGGAGCCAGAAAACGCTCTGTTCACTGTGTAGTGACCAAGCTGGGTTACTGAAGCTCATCTCCCATTCACTTAATAGAATAACTCATCAATATCTAGAACTCAGACAACCCCTTTAGAGAAGCACTCCCACAAAAGTTTTATCTGACCAGTTAGACGGCTGTAGTAATCTTCTTACCAGTGACTATGTGAGTTATCCCCTCCCTTTTGATTTTCAGCTGTGTCATGTGACCAACTCTATGATTTCCAACTGATACAGGACAGGAAGTCAGTTTCTTCTCTATTCATTCCAATGAGACATTGAGATTTAGGCTCCCATAGGAATACATAGAGAAACTGACTTCCTGTACACAAATAAGATGCTGTGTTATTTGGAAATTCAGAGTGCTGGTAACATAACACAGTTGAGGATGAGAAGGGAGGGGATAACTCACAAATACATTCACTGCTAAGAAGGTTACCTTCATTACAGTTTACAACATGTACCTTTCCAACAGGTCAGAGAATAAAACTTTCTGTGGGAGTGCTTCTTTAAGTGAAATGCATATGTTGCCTACTTAAAGGGGTTGTCTGGGCTTTGGTCATAACTTGTGCCCCTGAACATGAAAAAACCCACTCCCTACAGGACCTGGAAGCAGCTTGGTCCTATAACTGCTGTGGCATATTGCAGGTCTCAGCAGTCATGTAGCTGGAATGGTACTTCACTGCTGTGAAGTAGCATTTAAGCCACTATGACCGCTGAGACCTACTATTGGCTGCAACAGTCAAGGAATTAAGCCACTTCCTGGTCCTGGGGGGACAAGAAGTGGACGGGAATTAAGCAGTAGTGGGTATTTGGACAGGTGAGTGGGGTTTATTCAGCTCCAAGGCCAGACAACCTGTTTAAGAGAATGTTCGATAGATATTTCAATAGTACAAAGGTAAGCCAACATCTGTGTCCCTACAATAAATCCATTTGACTACCTGGCCAGTTTTCAACATGTAACTTATTTTGTACTCATTTTTTTAATTGTATTTATCATTTTAACAGGCTCAGAAGAAGCTCAATATTACGCACTTTGTACTGCAAAATCATTGGCAATGACTGCATTAGATGTGATCTTCAACCCAGATTTGCTAGAAAGTGTTCTCCAGGACTGGAAGATGATGAAGGAAATGGAAACATTCCTTCTGAAATAGATAAAGCCAGAGATTTGAGCTGCAGGGCAGGATGTTCTTCATTTCATATTAAAAAGCCAACACAATAATATATAATAATTGGGGAATATAACTACACTGATTATATCATAATTTAGTAGCATTACTTACTATAGATATGCTAAATAATAATCTAAAAAATACCTAGTATACTTTCACGTCTTTCTACCTTTTCTTCTGAATTGTGTCATTTTAATTGTTTATGTCTAGAGATGAGCGAACATGCTCGTCCGAGCATGGTGCTCGTTCGAGTATTACAGTACTCGTAAGTGCTCGCTGCTCGGACGAGTATCTCGCCATGCTCGAGGAAATGGCATCTTCCGCATTTTGAATTTTTGGCGCCTATAAACTCAGCCAATCACAAGCCAGGAGACTCTGCGGTACACCCAGCATCACGTGGGGCCCTTACATATCGATAGCAGGGGTTGGCTGGCCTGATCAGGTGACCCTGGAATATACTAGTGACTGCCCGCGGTGCTCGGCTCAGATGCTGTCTGGATGTCGTTAGGGACAGAGCTGCTGCGTTTCAGGGAGAGTGTTAGGGCCTGGATTTAGTTCTCTGTTAGGCAGGAGTGATCTGAAAAGAACCCAACAGCCCTTCTAAGGGCTACAAGACATTTTTTTTGTCTCCTGGCTGGGCTGGCTGGCACTAGTAGTGCAGCTATCGCCATATATAACACTTTTTATTGTTTTAACTCAGTGATACAAATCCATTTCATACAGCAGTGTGGAACCATTCTGTGTGCCACAGTTCAGCTGTCCACTCACCACAAACCACAATCCGTATTTTCTGTCCAGGTAACCCATACTGTACGTCACGTAATCAAATACGGTCTTTTGCTTTCACTGATACAGCTACATTACAAAAATCTCTGTGCGACATTTGTCTGGGTTGCAGTCAAAATAGCCACAGTCAGCAGGGGCTGAGTTTGTTCTCTGATAGTTTCTGCACGTCACGTTAAAAAAAAAAATATATATATATATTAAAAAAAATATAAAAAAAAAATATATATATAAAAATAGTTTTTTTGTTGTTTTATCTCAGTGATACAAATCCATTTCATACAGCTGTGTGGAACCATTCTGTGTGTCACAGTTCAGCTGTTCAGTCACCACAATCCGTATTTTCTGTCCAGGTGACCCATTCTGTACGTCACGTCATTAAAAAAGGTCTTTTGCTCTCACTGATACAGCTACATTACAAAAATCTCTGTATGACATTTGTCTGGGTTGCAATTAAGCAGACCAAGTCTGCCTAATCTAATAGTTTCAGTGTAATTGCTCTATACTGCACGGTACATAATAAAATGTAATTTTGCTCTAATTTATCCACCTATATACAAACCACAATCCGTATTTTCTGTCCAGGTGACCCATTCTGTACGTCACGTCATTAAAAAGGGTATTTTACTCAAATCCACATGCTTCCTTTCAGCGCTTAGACCATCTTTTAGTCTCCTCCTCTCTCCTTCCGAACTCAGGCCCAGCAACCATAGGATCCATCACTATATCGGATCATGCTCCGTGTATAGCTTCTCTATCTTTGCCTTCCCTGACCCCCAGAAGCTGGAACTGGAGATTGAATGAATCATTACTACATAACCAGGGGCGGTGTGAGCAGATCAGGGAATTGCTGACTTCCTTTTTCTCACTTAATTTAACTCAGGACTGCAAGTACCCAGTGGTGTGGGAGACTCATAAGGCCTTTGTACAAGGAATACTTATAACAATGGGTACCAAAGTTAAAAAAGAGCAACAGAGAGCGGTGGACTCCCTCCTTTCCCAAATTGCAACCATTGAGAAAGTACATAAGAAATCAGCTAGTAAGGCGGCGCAAGCAGACCTGGTCAGACTTAGACTAGATTTAAACAACCTACTCACAAGCAAAATCCACAAAAATATGCTTTACTTTCAACATAAAATCTACGCCCATGGGAATAAGGGGAATAAGATAATGACAATGCTCCTGAAGAAATCCAGACAATCCTCCTTTATTGCCAAAATTAAGGGGAAAGATGGCATTGTTCATCACGAAACCACTTCTATTGCTAGATCTTTCCAGGAGTTTTACTCATCTCTTTATAACCTGAAACTGGAATCTGACCAAGCTAAACCCTCCCCCCCCTGATAAGGAGAATATGATATCTCAATTTTTGGATTCGCTGAAGCTCCCTACATTACCGCCTGAGCTAGGGGCACATCTTACAAGGGAATTTACATTAGATGAGGTCAAAACCATACTCCATAGCTTTCCCCCTGGTAAAAGTCCAGGACCGGATGGGTTCCCATTATTATACTATAAAAAATTCCAAGATATACTGCTACCCCATCTCACAGAGCTCTGTAATCGCTTGTTGAAGGGAGAATCACTCCCCAGGCAATCGCAAGAATCTTGCGTTGTTCTTATACCTAAGAAGGGTAAAGACCCACTGGATTGTGGAAGCTATAGGCCCATTTCTCTCCTAAACATCGACCTAAAAATTTGGGCAAAACTACTTGCAGTCAGACTGGGTGCAGTGTTACCGATGTTGATAGGCAATGAACAGTCGGGGTTTGTGAGGGGGAGAGAGGGAAGGGATAACGCCCACCGTATATTTCACTCTATTCACAGGGCCAACACTGACAAACTCCCACTTATGCTTTTAAGTGTTGATGCAGAGAAGGCGTTTGATAGAGTGAACTGGGCTTTTATGCACTTGACTCTGCACAAGTTTAACATCCCGGAAACCTTTATTAAAGCTATCTTCTCGCTATATAGTCAACCACATGCGAGGTTAAGAATAAATGGGACCTTTTCCACAGCCTTTGAGATATCAAATGGCACGCGACAGGGGTGCACTCTCTCCCCCTCGCTATTCATCCTTGTAGCGGAGACATTGATTCAAGCTGTATGACAGGACCAGGACATACAGGGAGTGCGTTTTGGGGAGAGAGAACTAAAATGCACCGCTTTTGCAGATGACTTATTGTTTCTAATTACTAATCCCGAGAAGGGGATCCGAGCCTTGGGAGACAGATTGAAGGCGTTTAGCGTACTCTCAGATTTCAAGGTCAATACCTCCAAGTCGGAACTTCTGAATGTAGGCCTACCCGATTCTGAGATGCCCAGACTGTGCTCTCTCTCACCCTTCCCTACCGCGAGGGGCCCTTTTACCTACTTGGGTATCAAGATACCAAAGGATTTGAAAGATCTCTACCTGTCCAACTATGTACCCTTGTTAAGCAACATCAAGGAACTGCTCCACAGATATGATCTCCCTTATTTATCATGGATGGGGAGGAAAAATGTTCTAAAAGCTTATGTCTTTCCAAAGATTCTGTACACTCTTCAAATGGTCCCGATAGCCTTGCCCAAAAGCTTCTCTACAAATATTAAGAAAGCCTTTTCCAGATATCTATGGAAGGGTAAACGTGCCAGAATACCCCACTCAGTTTTAATTAGACCTAGGGAAGAGGGGGGCTTGGGGCTTCCGGATACTCTGAGGTACTACCAGGCAGTTCAGCTTAACAGGTGGGTAGAGATGGTGGACCCCAAGAGACAAGTAGATGTAGTAGAGATTGCCAAACATGCCACAGGTCCCACTTTTGACAAACATTTATGGCTTCCAGATAGATTTCCCATGACAAAGGAGGGGGGAGATCCCTTAATGCTTAGTATATGGGACAAATGGTCCAAGATGCAGGATCTCTTGATTCAGGAGCCTTCTCCCTTGATGCCGGCGTCTCTTTTGCCGGATCTTGTAGGGGTCTCACCAGGTTCATTCGCGGATCTTTGGAGATGTTTTCAGAAAGACAAACTGGGGTCCTTCTTGGATGCTGCACGAATTTCTCCTCGCGAGTCCTTCCCTTGCTCAATTCGCCTACTGCCTTCCTCATTTCTTTACCAAGCTCACTTTAACAGGGTCTGACACACTGCTCTAGAGAAATACAACTTCCAACGATCATTGTCAGCCTTTGAGAAACTCATTCT
>ONZH01005662.1:5000-44562 GCA_900303285.1 Rhinella marina
CAGGCAGATATTGTCAATTTCATGTGTATAGGTTAAGCATGGCAACAAAGAACAAAAAGTTGTTTATAGTCCTCTGGATAGGTTATAAGTATCTGATTGGTGAGGGTCCAACTGCTAAGACACCCACCAATCACAAGAAGAGCAGTTCACGAGTTCAGAGATAGCACAGTGCTCCTGGATCAACTAAAGGCCCCTCTGACTGTGCAGGCAATTATCAGGAACAAATGTTTATTCCCTCTGAATGCAAGCAGAGGTGAGAGCTGCATTTACATATATTCACCTCGACTGTAGAAGGATGAGCGATCACTCGTCCACATACACATTGGTTGTCTGTGGGATCCACCGCCCAGAAACAATAATTTTGGTTACCGCATCAACGACACTTTTACCTAATGAAAAAGGGTTCAAAGGATGATCCAGACCAGCAAGCGTTCTTAGGAACACTCCTTCCCAATAATAGCCCAAGTTGTCAGCCCATGTGAAGGGAAAAATAAAAAAGTTATAGCTCTTGAAATGCGAAGATGAAAAAAAAAAAAAACTAAGAACATTTTTTTTATATATTAAGGCTCAAAATAGGCTGGTCACTAACTAAAAGACCATACACTGTCCTTTCTGTCTGTACAAAGGGTGTTTGTCAGCAGTGCAGTAAGAAACATAGCGCGTGTAGAGAATGATATAGCCGCAGGATTACAATTCTGCCTCCTTGATCTCTGTGTACACAACACTCCATGAGTCCTGCCGTCCCTATGACTGTCAGAACTGTCACACTGTTACAGCTGTTTAGCCCTGGAACTGTGGCTGCTAAAGTCGTTCCCGATATAGGTGGAAGTCGGTAATGTAAGAGAAATAAATCAGAAAAAGACTTTGGAAGGCAAGCTCCCCAAAATTCACACAAGAAATCAGAATCCAGAGCTTTATTATTGGAATAGCATGTGTATAGATAGCCACATTTCGCTTATTTCACAGCCCAACACACGCCACTTAGTTGTGCATACTTCTGGAAATGCTTTTTTCTTTTTAACAGACTATAGTCATAGGAGGTCGGGAATTGCAGCTATAATACAGAATATCAAATGTGCTGGGTGTTCATCAGACCCACAAAAAATGCAGAAAAACTACATGGTCGTGTGCATGAGCCCTAAGAATGAGGCTGAATTCCCGCCTTTTTTGTGTGGGGGAGGGGAGGTATTGCCTTCAAATTGTCAGAATTGACAGAAGGGCACCCCAGAGAGAAGGCAGGGACCGGTTCTTCCACAGACCTGGATCAGCCCTGCACTGAGGCTGTACTGCCTCTCTGGGGGGTGTATTTCCCCTATAACTGGGGCTACTATGTCAGGAGAAATCAATAGTGAAAAAAAGTGAAGTTAAATGTCCCCCACAGGTCTTGTATGACCTTATGGGGGACACAAAGTGTAAAATAAAAAATAAAAAGTGTTCTATAAAAAAAAAAAAAAAAACGTTTTACATGTAAAAATAGAAAAAACTAAAATAGAAATATTTCGTATTGCCTCGTCAGTGACAGCCGACTCTATAAAAATATCACATGTTCTACCCCATCAGGTGTACACCGTAAAAAAAAGAAATAAACCTTACGTCAAAACAGAGTTTTTAGTTACTTCACCTCCCAAAAAACATAATGTTAATCTATCAAAAAGTCGTATGTACCCCAAAATGGCAGCAATAAAAACGTCACCTCATCCCGCAAAAAATGAACCCCACACAAGATCATAGCCAGAAAAAAATTTTTTAAAAATTAAAAAAAAAAAAAATAATAATTTTCTGCACACAATCTGTACCATGTGTAGCCACCCTTAAAGGGGTTGTCCTATCTCACACATTAGTGGCACTGCACATCAGTAGGATATGTCGCCAATGTCTGACAGACAGGTGGGACCCATACCTCTCTCTATAATAGAGCTCGCAACGTAAATGAGAGCACACAGCCGTCCGCCATTGATTTCTACGGGACTGCCAAAAATAGCCGAGCCCCATAAAAGTGAATAGAGGGGTGCGCTTCCCATTACATTTCTATGGGACATCTAAAAAGAGTCAACCAGCTATTTTTGGCATTCTCACAGAAATGAATGGAGGGCAGCTGCGCATGCACTGTGTGCTCTCCTTCACTTTTCGAGCTCCGTTCTGGAACCTGCACCGATCTCAAGAGATGGGACCAGCACCTAAAGATATGTCACCAATGGGCCAACCCCCTTAACACGTCATAGAGACATATCTAACATTCCGATCAGTGGAGGTCTGAGTGCTAAGACCCCTGCTGATCGCTAGAATGAGGAGAGAGAAGCTCTCGCATACAGCCCTCCTCATTGCAGGAGACAGCTGCTATCATTCTGTTTGCCTCCTGAAAGCCATGGAGTTTTTGTGGCTTTTTTTCTCTATTTTAGCACATTTTTTGGGTCAAATTGTAGAGTAACATATGTTGTTTCTTTCAAACATTTTTTTCCTATACAGTATATAAAGTCTATAAGAAAATGCCTGAAAGAAAACATGTGACTAAAGAAAAAAAGGAATTCACTTCAAGGCGTTTTGGGTTTTTATTTTAGAAACCCTAAAAAAACTGCCACAAAAAAATTGTGTGAACGAAAGGGGTTTGTAATATTGATGATCTATCCTCAGGATTAAAGATGAGCGAATTTCATGTTATGAAATTAGTTTGCGATTCGTTTACTGGTAAAAGGTGAATTGTGTTATGGATCCCGTTACCACGGACCATAACGCAATTCTATGACGGAATGTATAACGGAATGCCTTTAGAGACATTCCGTTATTCATTCCGTCCTAATAGAAGTCTATGGCGAGCATAACCGATCCATCCCGTTTCCCTTATGCAGGGGAGTCCTCTCCTCTCCGTTATGCAGGCCATAGACTTCCATTAGGACGGAATGAATAACAGAATTCCTCTAAAGGCATTCCGTTATACATTCCGTCATAGAATTGCGTTATGGTCTGTGGTAACGGGATCCATAACGCAATTCACCTTTTACCAGTAACCGAAGCATGAACGAATGTCAAAATATGAAATTCGCTCATCTCTACTCAGGATAGGTCATCAATATCAGATCGGCAGGGGAACGCCCCTGTGAGTGCAGACTTGCCTTTACCGTTTACCTGCTCGCCACTGATGGCGCAGCGGTGAGCAGGTGTAATTACAAGAAGCCGTCACATTCACATCATATAAGAGAATGGGATAGCTTTGTGTAATCACACCTGGTCACTGCTGTGCTGTGGACGGCGAGCTGGTAAACAAACAAGGGAAGGCTGCGCTCGCTCATCGGCATCCTGAGGATAGTTCATCAATATTAAAATCCTGGAAAACCCCTTGAAGATTTAAAGGGGTTGTCCCACAAAAAAACACCTATACCTATCCAAAGCTTCACTGATTGGTCCAACTGCTGGGGAATGGGGGTCCCACGTACTCCGCTTGAAGAGAGCAGTGGTCTCACTGACTCTCACATGTCTGCTGTCACTTCATTCAACTCCATGGGACTGCTAGAGACAGCCAGGCACAGAGTCATATGGCGATGGTTGAGTCTCGCTCTTTTCAAGCAGGGGACCCCCATTCTTGTGACTGGCAGGGCCCCCAGCTGTCGGACACACAGGTGGGGCTGCGGATAGGGGATAAGTGTTTTTCATGGGACAGCCCTTTAAGGCCTGTTTACAGGAGCCAAATATTGTCACAGTTTGCTCGTAGGGCAGGAGTGATCGGCCAATTAAGCGGTGGAGGATATGAAATTGGCGTCAGTCAGCATCCGCTCCCATGCTTAAGGGCCACAAGCAAGGCATGACATCTATTAATCACAAGTACACCCGAATGAGGCCAGAAATAATCCCAGATCAAACTACACAGGGAGTGCCAAATTCCTAGGAAAGGAATCTGCATAACAAATCAATGGTTCCGGACTATTAGATTATTGGGATTCCACATTCTCTCCTACTGCAGCTAGGGAGACTAGTGCACGCACCTGCTGCACCACACACTCCAATAGAAAGGACATTATGGCGTCTTACTGTCAGGATCTGCCTGCGGCTCCATGGAGTCTGTGTCAGATGCGGCTGCTTTACATACAGGGTGCGTACTTATCTCCTGCGGCTATATATCAGCCATGACCTATGACCCCAGGCTACAGCTGTAAGAACGGGGCCCCTCAGGGCCACAGTCACTGCGCACTGCCTGGCCTGTAAAGCCCCAGGGCTGCCATGGTGCCTCAGCTCAGTAACGAGCCGCCTCACCGACAGCTTCTCTCCCTCCTCAGAGTCTCAAGTCTCCCAGATTCTGGCTGTTTGAAGGAGACAAGCTTTATTAGTCAGGGCGCTGAGACATCCTGGCCGGCACTGCGTGGAGGCTACAGGCGGCTGTGCAGTGGGGGGCTCTGGAGCTGCACCTTGGGAGGGCATTTTTCAATTGAGGGGTTGTCCAAATATGCGGCATAGAGATGCACTAAAAATCCTGCTCCGTTTTTGGTGCATAGTACTGAGAAGTGCGTTGATAAAGCTGTTGCAGAAGCCATGGGTAATATTATACAGCCCTTCCCCAGTATAATTTGGATGGTGCTGCAGTAGCAAATGATCCCCATTAACCCCTTCGTGACAGAGGGATTTTGGTTTTTTTTTTATCTCAGTGTTCCCGGAGCCACACGGATGGCAAAAACGTGAACCCAGCCTCAGATTGTCAGTCGTTTCTGCTGAAAACAACAGTATAGTATACTATGTATGGGGGCCTTTAGGGACCAGTTTACACCAGATGCCCATTAAGGGGTTGTCTGAGATTTTGATATTGCTGGCCTATCCTCCAACACCCTGCACCCCCATTTCCCAATCAGCTGTTTGAAGAGGCCGCAGTGCACCAGTTAATGCCATGGTCTTTTCCTCCGACAGTGATGCTACATTCATCAGTCACATGGCCTAAGCATAGCTCAGTCCCATTTAGGGCTGCAATGAAATTTTTTGCCTTGAGGATTCATGTCATGTGACCACAGAGCGGGAGTGAAGCTCTTGCTATTACTCACCGCTCTATGGTCACCTGCCAGCCCAGACAGAAAAGCTGTGCAGTTGCGCCCCCTACAGGAGAGGTAAGTGTTTGGCTGGCTAGGAGTGGAGATGGTGGATCTGGGGGAGCTGAGGACATGGAAGGGGGTGACGGCACAGAAAACTGATGGCACTGGGGGGACTGATCCCACTGGACAGCTGATGGCACTGGGGGAGATGATGGCATAGAGCTGATGACACAGAGCTGATGGCACTGGGGGAGATGATGGCATAGAGCTGATGACACAGAGCTGATGGCACTGGGGGGAGCTGGTGGCACTGGGGGGGCTAATGGCAAAGAGCTGATGGCACTGGGGGAGATGATAGCATAGAGCTGATGACACAGCTGATGGCACTGGGGGAGATGATGGCATAGAGCTGATGACACAGAGCTGATGGCACTGGGGGAGATGATGGCATAGAGCTGATGACACAGAGCTGATGGCACTGGGGGAGATGATAGCATAGAGCTGATGACACAGAGCTGATGGCACTGGGGGAGATGATGGCATAGAGCTGATGGCACTGGGGGAGATGATGGCATAGAGCTGATGGCACTGGGGGAGATGATGGCATAGAGCTGATGACACAGAGCTGATGGCACTGGGGGAGATGATGGCATAGAGCTGATGACACAGAGCTGATGGCACTGGAGGGAGCTGATGACACTGGGGGATGCTGATGGCACTTGGGGGTAGTTGATGGCATATAGGACTGATGGCATGGGGGTCTGATGACTTTTTATAAAGGAAAACGTTCTTTTAATTAGATATTTCTTATTAGAGTACTCGATTAATCGTTGGATTAATCAATAGATTACTTGATTATTAAAATAATCGATAGCTGCAGCACTAGTCCCATTCAAGCTGCGATACCAAGTACAGCCGCTATACAATGGATGCTACTGTGCTTGGTAAACTTCATCAAACAGTTAATTCTTGGGATAGTGTATTAAACTGAAGCACAGCCAACTACCAAATAGCAGCTATAAAAACTTCAAAGAAAATGGCTAGCTCACAGTCAATTTGCACATAATAATTACTTAATTAAAAACAAAAATATACACATAATACAATAAAAATTATTAATTAATAAATCTGTGGATCCACTACACAACTTTGTTTCCGGTTGTGTCCTTTTTTACAGTGGAATAATATCCAAATGCAGCATATAGAGGTTAGGTAATAGTCAATGTGTTAGCGCACCTGCGCCTGAGCTGGAACTTGTGGCACTGTAGGAATTTAATACAGACTCTAGTATATACTGTTCGCGAGTCTCCCCGTTCTGCAATCTGCTGTTCAGCCTGGTGATCTTACACCTTTGTGTTTATGCCGGGACTTGCGGTACTACAGGATTAAAATTAGAGATGAGCGAACGTGCTCGTAACGAGCACTGTACCGCTCGGCTCCCCTGCGCTCGCATGGGCGCAGGCATCCGCTTCCGTCGGGTGAGGAGGACGGAAGCAGATGCCTGCGCCCTTGCGAGCGCAGGGGAGCCGAGCGCTACAGTGCTCGTTACGAGCACGTTCGCTCATCTCTAATTACAATCTGTTACTCACGACTATTCCCTTTCCACAGTCCACCACTCAGCTCGTTGTTCATCGGTGTATCAACTGCTCTGCTAAGTGCCGTCTTGAATGATTTCACGCATCGCTCTTGGAGTATGGAGACACCAAAGCCGATTCAAACTCGATAACAGTGACAGCATTATGTCAGTGTTATCCTATACATTCCAGAACTGTAAGGGTTACATAGCATCATAAATCAATATAATGCTATGTGACCCTGCAGTGCTAGAAGGTCAGGCCGGGTGCTCTGTTATACTCACGCTCCGAGTCCGGACGGTGCAACTCGCTCATGTGAAAGCGGCCATCTCCAAATATTCATCCACACCAGCGATACTGGGTAAGCCGTCCTATACCGATGCAAACTGCTATTAACTATAACTACAACATAGCCATCTTTTAGCTTATATATACTAACCCTATATGCAAAAGCTCTGCATTTTAGGTATTTAAAAGGGACAGTGACTGTGTTTTATCATTTATTATTAATAATTTTTTATTGTATTATGTGTATTTTATTATATGAAGTAAATATTTTATGCAAATTGTTTTAATTGTTGGGATTGTCAGACCCCCGCCGATCTGATAGGTCATAGGTCATCAATATAAGAATCTCTGAAAACCCCTTTAAAACCACTTCAAGTCTGCCCATTGACTATAAACGTCCTTCAGCTTTGCCCCCTGTGTGCAGCACCTGTACATAGAAGCTCCATGACTCAGCTGCCTCCTGACAGCCAAGAACATGGAGCTTTAACCTGAGACCTTTTTTCCTGGTCTCCAGGCTTTTGATCACTCTGACAAGCTGTCAAAGCCATCACAAATGCTTGTACTATCTCCTTCTCATTACTGCCGGTCACAGAGCAGTTTACAACCACATATGGGGTGTTTTTGCAAACTTCAGAATCAGGAAAATAAATATTCAGGTTTGATTTGCGGTTTACCCTTGCCATCTTATAGGAAAAATGAATTAAAAATTGAAAATCTGAGAAAAAATATATATATGTTAAATTTCACCTTCCTTCTGTTTTAATTATTGTGGGAAATCTAAAGGGTTAGCAAACTTTGTAAAAATCAGTTTGGATTACATTGGGGGCTGTAGTTTCTAAAATATGTTCATTTATGGGAGGTTTCTATTATTTAAGCCCCTCAAAGTCACTTTAGAACTGCAAAGGCCCTTTAAAATTAACTATTGGAAATTTTCATGAAAATCTTAAAAAATTACATCTAAAATTGGAAGCCTTCTAACGTTCGAAAAAAATAAAATTACATTTCCAAAATTATGCCAACATAAAGTGGACATATGGTGAATGTTCATTAATAACAATTTTATTAGATATCCCTATGCAACTTAAATGCAGAGAAATTCATATTTAATAAAAATTTGATTTTTTTTTTCCAAAATTTTCAGTAAATTTTGATTTTTTATAAATAAAGGTAAAACATATTGACTCAAATTTACCATTAACATGAAGTACAATGTGTCATGAGAAAACAATCTCTGAATCGCTTGGATAAGTAAAAGCGTTCCAAAATTATTACCACATGAAGTGACACATGTCAGATTTGCAAAATTAGGCCTGGTTTGGAAGTGGTTAAAGAGTTCCAGCCAGTAACGACATCTAAATCAAACCATCCCTTTAAGAATATGAGGACAATAAACATCAGCATGAGACCTCCACATGTCATACATGCCATTGTTCCTTCCATCCCACAGATTTTCTACCTTGGAAATCTTAAAGGGGTTTACTGGGATTACTATGGTTTTTAACAGATATGCTTGTAGTTGCTTTCCTCATAAAGATGCAAACATTTACGATCTCTCAGGAATTGTCACTGGAGCGATGTTCTGGTACTTCTCTGGAATACCCTACCGCAAATTCCAAAGGATTACCCAGAACCGACCAACAGAGTGATCTCAGGAGGCTACTGTTGAGACTCTATACGTGTTCAAATAGGTTATATTTTTGACAGGTCTTTTATTACTGTATTACTGAATATTGTTGAACCAGACCTGTGGGCAAAATATCCTACTTTAGTACATTCCTATTCTGACCTGAACAGTTAAAGTCCTACATTCTCTATGTACAAGGGGGTGCTTAGACCTTTAAAAAAATTAAAGATGGGCATTGCTTTGTTGCATTGCACTTTCACAGCGGTGATCTTAGTCTATCAGCCGTCAAAGAAAAGGTGGAGTTCTGAGTCCTCTCCACCAACAACTGGCTTCCACAGTAAAAGCCCATACAGCAGATGACAAGGGCAGATTTGTACTGGTCCTCCCAGATACCCCTTCGGGAGAATTAATAGTGCTATGACTCGAACAGAGAGAATAAAGAATTTTTTAAATTACAAATACTGTAACTATCTCTTTTGACCTGGTGCTTACTAAATTAGTCACTGGGGATTTTAAAGGGGTTATAGGAGTGTTTAATATTGATGACCTATCTTCAGGCCTCCTCACAGCTTAACAAGAACAGCCATGTACATTGGATAGCGGCTGTGCTTGGTATTGCAGCTCAGCTCCATTCTCAATGGGACTGAGCTGCCCATAGCCAAATCTGTTGCTCCTTTGGATCTTTACATAGTTAAAAACAAAAGACATAAGTCTGTCAAGGATGGCTGAGGATTTGATTTTTAGAAAAGGGGAGTGAGACCACGACTTCTACATATTTTCATAAGCATTAATGTTATTTATTTTTACGAATTGTATAGAAGAACTGAGACTGTCCCAATGCACAAGGTTTGCAATGTTTTGTGCATGTGTCTCCTCTTAGACTTTTTATATTGTTGGGTGTAATAAATAAATGTCCGTGAAAAATATCACTACTGGTTCTCCTATCCAAATATAGTATATGTGTTATTTGGAAAAAGGAACCCCTGGAGGACTCATTACCAGGATTCAACAAAAGTTATATAAAAAAAGAATAATGTGATTTATTTTAGATCTTCATTGAAGTTGATTAGTTACAAAAATAGTTTAAGAAAAAGTCTTAGTCTATTGTCCATGCGTAATTCTGAAAGTTCATAGTGTCATTGCTTGAAGGTAGAAGCTTTCTTCTCAGGTTCCATGTGTTCCATCTTCTTCAGCAGCAACCCCCAACAGAGTGAGAGTAGACTACCACCCCTTGTCTGTCCTTGTCAGTCATTTATACCATAGATTCAGGCATGAATTGCTAACGTATGTACTTCTACAGTGTCATATATGGAAACCTCAAATATAGGTCTTGACGTTCTCAAAGAGACCTCCCATTGCCCTTGTGTATTCCTATACATGGTGTCAGTGTGTAGTGTAATAACTCCTTTATATCAAATACTAATTAATATTATATAAAAAATTATTTAACATGGGGGAAATTCATCATTTCCCCTAAAGTTTTATGACCTTATGCTACCCTCAGCACATTAGCTAAAATGAGTCATGGCAAAGGCAGAATAGTCAGAGGAGCGATTGGCATCTGCACATTCATCATTATTTACAGAAGAAACTGGCATAAACTGGCTCGAGCTGCCGTGGATTTCATTCGGGCACACGGACTGCCAGAGAAGGCATTTAATTACATGCCTTCACCGACAGTGCAGGGCTTGTAAAAACCAGTACAGCAAAACCTGACCTCAAAGTCTGTATTTCTTGTAATTGTCAATGCAGTCTGTGATGCCTGGTATACACTCCTGATCCCAAAACTGGCTATACACTAGATTAAAGCCCGCCAATTTCAGCTGGAGTGCCCACCATCTAATGTGTATGGTGGTGTTCTATCCCCCCCCCCGCCCCCAGAGCTGATTTGAAAATGCCTGATCCTTTTGTTCTCAGGGGAGATGTCACCTGACAGAAACTTTCTCCCCATTCAGAACACATTTCCACTTGACTCAGAAGGGCTCTTGTATTGAGAAGTTAGCTGACAGCTATTTGAGAAGGACAGAATCCTTAAACTTAGAAACCTTGGTTTATCACTCCAGCAGATCGCTACATGTCTAGGACGAGATGTCAGCACTGTTCAACATTGTGTGTTTTTGTGGGTGGGAGAACGATGAACTGGAATGACAGCAAACAGTGCATAAAGGCAAACCTCTGCAAGGACAGATCAGCTGATTAGAAGAATGGTGTGTATGGTCCATTCTGTAATGCAAATGAAATTAGATGTCACATCCCAAGCCTAGGGCAGCAAACAGTGTCTACCCAATCTATCAGAAGGCATTTGCACAACATAGGACTAAAAATCAGATGTCCAACTACAGGTGTTCCATTTACCTCACACCACTGTTCTCATGGGCCATAACAAAATGGCAGTGGAGGCTGAAATGGAGGTCTACCCTCTTCAGCAATGAGTAACGCTTTTGTCTTGGATGCTATGATAGCTGGCGATTCGTCTGGAGACCATGTGGCCAACTCCTTAAAGAGGCCATCAAAAGGGAATATCACAACGGTCCTAATCCTGGGATTATGCTGTTGGGTGGCATAATGTAGAGTAGCCAGACTCCTCTAGTCTTCATTTCAGGTACACTAACAGCTCTGCATTACATTGGTTAGGTCATGGAATCAGTGGTACCACCATTTCTTCAAAGTGTCCCAGGAGCCGTTTTATAACAGGACAATGCCAGGCCGCATGTTGCTTCTGCTACTGTGGGCAGCTATGTAACCTAAACGTGTTACCAAGCCCTGCAGTGTCCCTGGACCTCTCTGCAATAAAGCACATCTCGGACATCATTAGTCACAAATTGCAGAGGGACAGGGCCGGCCTTAGGGTAGATGGCGCCCTGTGCGAAACTTTCTCTCGGCGCCCCCCCCCCACACCCCCGAGTGACAGTACTAACGTCATACAGTATAGAGCTATAAATACAGTGCAGAGATATATAGAGTGATATAGGTAGGTAGAGTAAGACAGTGTATATATATATATATATATATATATATATATATATATAGCTCTCTATACTGTTCTATATCACACTATATATCTCTGCACTGTATTTATAGCTTTCTATATTGAAATGTAACCTAATATAGCGCACATACCTCTTACATCCAGTGACGTCTCCTCTAATATAGATCTTCTCTTTCCTCATCTTCTCCTTTCAGACCAGACGCCATTTTTCAGCCATTTCTCATCTCTGCAGTTTGACAAAAAAAATCTTAGTTTACACAGTGTCCTAAAATAACTGCGCCCAGCAAATAGTGTTCCGTAATAGTGAGCCCAGTAATATAGTAAACATAACGCTCCCCAGAAATAACTGCGCTGATACTGTGCCAGGGTGCCCCCACAGTAATAGTGCCCCCCACAAGTCCCAACTAATAATTCTCTGCCAGAGTGCACTTGTTAGTAATAGTGCCCCCAACAGTACTAATGTCCCCACTGTGCCCCAGAAGTAATAATGCTTCCAATGTGCCAGTAAGAAGTGCCCCCCAATAATGTGCCAGAAGTTCCCCCCATTGATTCCCCCCCAAAATCATGTGCCAGTAAAAAGTGTCCCACCCCCATAGATGCCCCCCAAATTATGTGCCAGTAAGAAATGCCTCAGTGCCCCCATGTGCCAGTAAGAAATGCCCCAGTGCCCCCATGTGCCAGAAAAATGCCCCCAGTGCCCCCATGTGCCAGTAAAAATGCCCCCAGTGCCAGTAAAAATGCCCCCATGTGCCAGTAACAATGCCCCCAGTGCCAGTAAAAATGCCCCCAGTGCCAGTAAAATGCCCCCAGTGCCAGTAAAATGCCCCCAGTGCCCCCATGTGCCAGTAATAATGCCCCCAGTGCCAGTAAAATGCCCCCAGTGCCAGTAAAAATGCCCCCAGTGCCAGTAAAAATGCCCCCAGTGCCCGCATGTGCCAGTAACAATGCCCACAATACCCCATGTGCCAGTAAAATGCCACTATGTGCCAGTAAAATGCTCCCATGTGCCAATAAAAATGCCCCCAGTGCCCCCTTGTGCCAGTAAAAATGCCCCCAGTGCCAGTAAAATGCCCCCAGTGCCAGTAAAATACCCCCAGTGCCCCCATGTGCCAGTAAAAATGCTCCAGTGCCAGTAAAATGCTCCCATGTGCCAATAAAAATGCCCCCAGTGCCCCCCTTGTGCCAGTAAAATGCCCCCAGTGCCAGTAAAATGCCCCCATGTGCCAGTAAAATGCCACTATGTGCCAGTAAAAATGCCCCCAGTGCCCCCATGTGCCAGTAAAATGCCCCCATGTGCCAATAAAAATGCCCCCATAAAAAAAAATAAACACTTACTTACCTCCATGGAGCTGGCAGCGATGCGATGCAGGCCTCTTCCGGCCTGTGTCCCGCGCTGTACGGCTCAGGCGGCGCGATGACGTCAAATGCGTACGAATTGCGTACGAATAGCGTACAAATTCAATTTGTACGCTATTCGTACGCAATTCATACGCATTTGCGTATAGAATAAAATATGCGTATGAATAGTGTAGGAATTTTAAAATGCGTACGCAAATACGCAAAAATGGCACTGGAGCATGCTCTGCCGAGCATGCTCGCTCATCTCTAATCCTGAGCCATCTGTATCATTCGTGTGAAAGGGGCCTAAGAGTTATCCAAGTTATTTTTTATTGAAGATGTCAATATCAGATCTGCAGGGGTCTGACACCCAACACCCCCGCCAATCAGCTGTTTGAAGAGAGAGCGCGTGCTGTGCCAGCGTTACCTTCTCTTCATTGTTTACCTGCCCGCAGCAGGTGGGTGGGGACAGCCAGGAGCTCATGATTATAGGGACTCATTGGCATGCACTGGAGCTGTTCAATACAAGATTTTGGCAAACCGGCTGAGTCAATCAAAGAAAGTGACCCATCATTTTGCTAAGGGGATCAGTTACTAGTTTATGTTTCACTTAGGATACCATAAAACTGGTGGGAACGATGATTGAGGTGTCCACTCTTCTTATCATTTTATCTGATGAATGAGCGTTTCGCTCGTTCTTTGGGTGATCTGTCGCACCTTTACACAGGCAGATTATAGGGTTCCCAGGAACGTTCATTCCTGATAATCAGCCCAATATCCAGGCTGTGTAAATCCAGCCTTACTGTAGTTTTTTGTGTTTATAAACTTATGATTTGATTAAAAAATAATATTCAGTAAAAAAGTAAGAAAACACCATAGCCTGTCATCTTTCTTTCCAAAGAGAAGTTAGTGACTGCTTTATTAAGAACTCCTTAGGCCTCTTTCACACTAGCAGCGCTCCGGCCCCACACATGTTAACATGGAACAAGACACAGACATACACACATACAGACATACATACTCCAGGGACGCCGGCAGAACGTCTTCACGCACCTCCTGTGCGCAGTGATGACGATTCCCCACAGCGCCCCTGGACTATGAGAGTATGTATGTGTGTATGTCTGTATGTATGTATTTATGTATGTGTCTAGCTCTGTAGCCGGATCCGGAATGATCCCCCATTGCAAATCAATGGAGGACAGATCCGGATTACTGGTGTGTCCACACCAAACGGATCCGTCCCCATTGACTTGCATTGGGGGTCATTCCGGATCCGTCTTGGTGCGGATCCCTGGACCGGAGAGCAAACCGCAGCATGCTGTGGTTTGTTCTCCGGTCTGAAGACGGAACGGAATGCTTTCAGGAGCATTCCGTTGTCTTCAGTTCAGTTTTGTCTCCATTGACAATGAATGGGGACAATACTGAAGCGTTTTATTCCGGTATTGAGCCCCTATGACGGAACTCAATACCGGAATTTTAAAACGCTAGTGTGAAAGTAGCCTTAGTTAAGACTGTGTTAACCTTTGTTTCATAAATGATTAGTTCAGCTGAACTTCTGATAATCTCTACCTTATCAACCATTCATCTGTGCAACTATTTCACATTAGTCTTTAGTACAAAGGAATGTAGTTTCTAGAAATGCAGGTTTTTGTAGTAAATAGGTTTTCCAGCAAATTAAAATAACCTTTAAAGCAATTGTGTCACATCAACAAATGGCATTTATCATGTAGACACAGTCAACACAAGGCACTTACTAATGTATTGTGATTGTATATATTGCTTCCTTTTCTGGCTGGATTCATTTTTCCAACACATTATACACTGCTTGTTTCCATGGCTATGACCACCCTGCAATCCTTCAGGGGTGGCCGCGCTTGCACACTATAGGAAAAAGCGCCGACCTCTATGGTGGCCGGCACAGTGGGAACGCATATAAGCACGCATGCACAGCAGATCCTGTCCCAGACACCTGGTATTTGCGCTGCAGGGTGGTCATAACCCCTGGCAATGAGCAGTATATAATGTGATGGAAAAATGAATCCAGCCAGCAAAGGAAGCAATATGGACAATCACAATACATTAGTAACTGCTCTATATTAACTGTGTCTACATGATACATGCCATTTACTGAAGTGAGACAATCCTAGCTCATAATGGGATACAAAAATAATAAACATACCTTACTCATCTCCCCCTGCACCCCTTCTGATGCTGCCTGGCTCTTCAGCGGCTGGATGCTTCCTGGTCACTGGATACGCATGACATGCCAACTTACCCAATCACTGAATGAGACGGGTCACTGTGATTGGCTGAGCAGGCATTTCCTACATTTCACGAGGCACCAGGAGACAGATAGCAGCGAGGTACCCAGTGAGAGTCAGAATGGAAGCACTGTGAGGTATGTTTTTCTGTTTTTTTGTACATGGTTTAAAAGTCATTATTATTTATTAATAAATAATAATTTAGTGAACAGAAATCTAAGCTGCAGAAACCAAGCTGCAGAAACCAATGTCAGACAGCTGCTGCCAAGGCCAATAAGATAATGGGCTGCATCAAAAGAGGCATAGATGCCCGTGATGAGAACATAGTCCTGCCACTTTACAAATCACTAGTCAGACCACACATGGAGTACTGTGTACAGTTCTGGGCTCCTGTGAACAAGGCAGACATAGCAGAGCTGGAGAGGGTTCAGAGGAGGGCAACTAAAGTAATAACTGGAATGGGTGGACTACAGTACCCAGAAAGATTATCAAAATTAGGGTTATTCACTTTAGAAAAAAGACGACTGAGGGGAGATCTAATAACTATGTATAAATATATCAGAGGTCAGTACAGAGATCTCTCCCACGATCTATTTATCCCCAGGACTGTGACTGTGACGAGGGGCCATCCTCTGCGTCTGGAGGAAAGAAGGTTTGTACACAAACATAGAAGAGGATTCTTTACGGTAAGAGCAGTGAGACTATGGAACTCTCTGCCTGAGGAGGTGGTGATGGTAAGTTCACTAAAAGAGTTCAAGAGGGGCCTGGATGTATTTTTGGAGGGTAATAATCTTACAGGTTATAGTTACTAGAGAGGGGTCGTTGATCCAGGGAGTTATTCTGATTGCCTGATTGGAGTCGGGAAGGAATTTTTTTCCCTAGTGGGGAAAACTGGCTTCTACCTCACAGGGTTTTTTTGCCTTCCTCTGGATCAACTTGTAGGAAAACAGGCCGAACTGGATGGACAGATGTCTTTTTTCGGCCTTATAAACTATGTTACTATGTAATAATGTTAGTTTATATAGCACTGACCTATTCTCAGCGCTTTACACTCAGGGTGTTCATGTACAAGCAGAATCATAAATAACAGCAACAAACAAAACCATCAGTTCCTCCCAAAACAGCCCCTGTCTCATTCCATATAGCTAGTTTGAAAGAGGACTTTACAAGTGTGATACGGAATGAGATCTCCTATTAACCATCAGTGAAAAACACATTGCATCCGGATGCCTTCCGTTTTTTACACAAGCCCCATTCACTTCTATGGAGCCAGAGTAAAAATTGCACAATATAGAACATCTTGTTGTTGTTCCACTTCTAATAAATGTTACCACAACCTTAGGCCTCATGCAGACGGGCACCATCTATGTGGTTGCCACAGGTGGATCCAGACCCTTTTAACTGATATGGGTCTGTAAGCCGTCCGCACCACAAAAAAAATTGTTCTAAATGTTCTATTTTTTGCACCGCTCCTTCCGGATTGTGGACCCATTTAACGGCCGCATGCATGAGGCCTTACAGTACCTTACTCAGGAATGAGGAAGATGAATATCCTAGTTTATTTAGAATTGCCCTTTCAGAAGGTAAACAGCTGCGATGTTGGCTCTAGCTTTTTGTGATATTTTATGGTTACTACTTGTAGCTATGTTAAACATGTTCTCCCTGTTATCACAGTTACCATGAATGCTCTGGTTACACATTAACAATATAAAAGCTAAAGCCTTGTATTCTTTATTGTTTAGTATACAGATGAACAGATAAAAAACGGATTACAATAAAGGCATATTTAGATGCGCCGAGCAACAGCAAATTGTCGGCTACTCACTCAGTAGAGGTGACCACCGAAGTTACATGCAGCAATCACCTCTACAGTATGAGAACAAGGGATCGTTATTGCGATCACTCGTCCCCATACAGAATCTTTGTTTCTGGGCAGCAGATTGCTGTTTAGACAGCTCGATCTGCTGCCCAGACACATTAATTTAGGTGCCTGCACAAACGACAGGATCACCTGATGAACAAGTGTTTTTCTCGTTCATCGGGTGATCAGCGACATCTTTACAAGAGCAGATCGTAGGGAACGAGTGTTCACAGGAACGTTCATTCCTGATAATCTATCAGAGAATCTGCCGCTGTAAATCCACCTTAAGGTTACATGCACAAAACACTGAAAAAAACCTGTTGCAGTCTATGGTGTTATTCAAGTGGATGTTTTTTTAACGGCCAGTGGACAGCTGTCGTCCAAAAATAGGATATGTCTTATTTTTGTCCATTTTCACTGCCAGACAGACTGCATTTAGAACAATGGGATTGTTTTTAACAGCTGCTTAGACAGGAATGCATCCTAATGGCCATTAAAAATGGGTACACTAATTCAATATGGCCTTTTAGGGGTTAAAAATCAATCACCTCATCCACTTGCACACGAAGAGGCATTCGCTCCTCTCTCGATTGTGAATGACCTGAGCTCAGCGTGATGACATCACAGCCCCTAGCTGTAATAATGTCCCCCATAGTGGCCTCTAGCAGTAATAATGTGCCCCCAGAGGCCCTCAGCAGTCATAATGTCTCCCATAGTAGCCTCCAGCAGTAATAATACCCCCATAGTAGCCTCCAGCAGTAATAATGACCCCCATAGTAGCCTCCAGCAGTAATAATGACTCCCATAGTGGCTGCAACAGTAATAATGTCCCCATAGTGTCTCCCAGTAGTAATAATGTGACCATAGTGGCCCTCAGCAGTAATAATGCCCCCCAGAGGCCTGCAGCAGTCATAATGTCTCCCATAGTAGCCTCCAGCAGTAATAATGTCTCCCATAGTAGCCTCCAGAAGTAATAATACCCCCATAGTAGCCTCCAGAAGTAATAATGACCCCCATAGTGGCTACAACAGTAATAATGTCCCCATATTTTCTCCCAGCACTAATAATGTGACCATAGTGGCCCTCAGCAGTAATAATGCCCCCCAGAGGCCGGCAGCAGTCATAATGTCTCCCATAGTAGCCTCCAGCTGAAATAGTGCCCTCCAGCAGTAATAATGACCCCCACAGTGGCTGCAACAGTAATAATGTCCCCTAAAGTTGTCCTCAGCAGTAATAATGTCACCCATAGTGACTGCAACAGTAATAATGTCCTCTATAGTGGCCCCCAGCAGTAATAACATCACCCATAGTGGACCCCAGCTGTAATAATGTCCTCCATAGTAGCCTTCAGCAGTAATATTTGCCTCTACCAGTAGTAATGTCCCCCATAGTGGCCCCCAGCATTAAAAATGTACCCCATAGTGACCCTCAATATCCCCCATAGTGGTCCTCATCTGTAATAATGTTTGGATTTTTCTTTTAGCCGAAAAAGAAAGAATTACCTAACTGCACGTGCAGATGCCGTTGCTTCTCTCTTGATCTTGAGGACCTGCACTCAAGAGTGATGACATCACCATGCACTCACAGCATGATCGTGCAGTGACATCATCACTAGGGATGAGCGAATCGACTTTGGATGAAACATCCCAAATCGATTTGCATAAAACTTTGTTAGAATACTGTACGGAGCGAGCATTACTACTTTGCAAAGTCTTGCGAGACTTCGGGTAATAACTTCATAAATTAATTTCTACTGTTAAAAACCTTTTATCAAACTCGGTTTCGGTTCCAAGTGGTACCTTGGAGCCGAACCCAAGATCGGTAAAAGGTTTTTAACAATAGAAAAAATAAGTTCTGAAGTTATTACCCGAAGTCTCACGAGACTTCGCAAAGTAATAACTTCAGCTCATCAGAGTCAATACATTCTAATACTGTACGGAGCGCTTGCTCCAAACAGTATTCTAACAAAGTTTTATGCAAATTGACTTCGAAAGTTTCATCACTAGACATCACGCTTGAGCACAGGTCCTTCAGAATCAAGAGAGGAGTGAGTGCAATGAACGTGCAAGTGGATAAGGTAAATTAACCCCTAAAAGACCATATTACACTAGTGCAATTTTTAACGGCCGTTAGATGGGTGCACTCCTGTCTAATGAACGTTAAAACCAGTCCCATTGATTTCAATGGGTCCGTCTGACCATGTTCTATTTTTTGACAGCCGCTATTCACTGGCCGTTAAAAAAGCAGCCAAGTAAATGGCCCCATTGACTTAAATTTGTTCTGAAAACCAGGGCTGTGGAGTCGGAGTCGTGGAGTCGGTCACCATTTTGGTGGAGTCGGTATAAAATGGACCGACTCCGACTCCTAAAATATATAATGAATTAGTACATTTAGATCAGTGCTGAATATATTTTTATAAGAATTTGTGAAAATGATGAAATGTCCTATAAATGTCTGTTCTATTCCTGATCTCAGGATTTCGGCTTTTAGTTGAGATGACTGTGCTGCCCTTTATGTCCAGTGCATGTTCTCTCTGTATGCTTTATGTTTCCTCTGAGCTCATGTTTGGAGAGGTTAGCTGCTCTCATGGCTTCTATCTGCTGATGTAAAACACCTAGGGCCCTTATGTATGAAAACTATCTAGGTGTAGAAGTTTCTTTGTTGCCCATAGCAACCAATCAGAGCTTCCTTTTCATTTCATATAGTGCTCTGGAAAATGAAAGGGGAGCTCTGATTGGTTGCTATGGGCAACAAAAAAAGTCTTAGACCTAGACAGTTTTCATACATCAGGCCCAGAGGCGTAGCTACTGGGGGGATGGGGGGGCAGGGGAGGCGATGCTCCGGGCCTCTGGGGGGGCCCAGCAGGGATGGCCTTAGTACAATCAGGCGAATACAAGTGAGCGCTTACATTATGGAGTCTGATGGGGGCACATTAAGCCGATCTGAGGTCTGATGGGGGCACATTCTGATGATCTGAGGTCTGATGGGGGCACATTCTGCTGATCTGAGATCTGATGGGGGAACATTCTGCTGATCTGAGGTCTGATGGGGGCACATTAAGCCGATCTGAGGTCTGATGGGGGCACATTAAGCCGATCTGAGGTCTGATGGGGGCACATTAAGCCTATCTGAGGTCTGATGGGGGCACATTAAGCCGATCTGAGGTCTGATGGGGGCAGATTAAGCCGATCTGGGGTCTGATGGGGGAACATTCTGCTGATCTGAGGTCTGATGGGGGCACATTCTGCTGATCTGAGGTCTGATGGGGGCACATTCAGTTGATCTGAGGTATGATGGGGGCACATTCTGCTGATCTGAGGTCTGATGGGGCACATTCTGCTGATCTGAGGTCTGATGGGGGCACATTCTGCTGATCTGAGGTCTGCTGGGGGCACATTCTGCTGATCTGAGGTCTGATGGGGGCACATTCTGCTGATCTGAGGTCTGATGGGGGCACATTCTGCTGATCTGAGGTCTGATGGGGGCATATTCTGCTGATCTGAGGTCTAATGGGGGCACAATACGCTGATCTGAGGTCTGATGGGGGCACATTAAGCCGATCTGAGGTCTGATGGGGGCAAGGGACTGTTAGTTTAGTGATGTAAAAGCTGGGGACAGGTTTCCTTTAACATAGGAGTCCCCTTTTTTACTCCTATTAATCCTATATTTTACTGCATTATGTGGTAGAGTATTTACACTAGGGTATGTAGAAAGTCTATTGTACTGTACTTAATAGCATAGATGATCTAGCAGTTTATATAGTCATCTTGCTAATACAGTATTATAACCACAACTAGTAGTATGTGCCTGTAAAGTTGGAAACGTGCGTTTGGGAAGCCAATAAGTGGGGGGCCCACTCAAGTATGTTTCGCCCCCCCCATGTGCTGAACCTCTAGCTACGACTCTGATTAGGCCCTAAGTGAGCTGTACCCAGAGAAGCCTGATAGATTACAAACTGTTTTTGTCATGACTTATCTGTACTATTGATTTTATGCAAATTTGTTTAAAGTTATCACTTAAACATGCTCCATGTATGAGGGAGTAGGAGTCGGAGTCGGGGTGAGGGGAAATTGAGGAGTCGGAGTCGGGGCTTTGGCTTACCGACTCCACAGCCCTGCTGAAAACGGTGGTGTGATAGCTGTGTGAATGTAGCCTAAGTAAAGCATTAAATGGCTTGGTTACACATTCTTTGTTTGAAGATATCATTAGCGGTGGTGTGCTTACAGGTACCACGATATTTGGTCCTCACTGTGTGGCACCCCTAGAAAATCTCTGTCTTTGCCAGGGGAGGCCTTCTCTGAAATGTAGTATTACATGGCAACTGTTTAGACCCTTGACCCTTTAAAAGCCAGTGAGTGAGCATGTATACATGCCCTATAGGCAGTGAGAGGCACTGCCAGCAAGAAACAGGCTACGGCCTGCAAGGAGGAACAGACAAGCTACTCCAGCAGCCAGGCAGTGGTCCAGTGATCACATCAGGGTTGCCAACCGTCCGTAGATTCACGGACAGTCTGTAAAAACAGGGTGTTTTTTTCTGCTGTCCGTAGCGTCCGGCAGAAAAAAAGCCTGTCCGTGAATCTACTACAGTATTCACGGCACATTTGCCGTGAATACTGTGGATCCATGCAGGCTCCGCCTGCGATGTGCAATAGGCCGCAGGCAGGTCAGCCTGCAGCCTAATGTAACACAGTTAGTAATACATACCTCTATCCTGGGCCCGGCGCAGGCATCTCACTCTCTGATGATGTCACCACGTACGTACAGACATGATGACATCATCATACGGCGCGCTGCCCGCCCGCGCCGGGACGGAGTTACAGGAATCAGGTAAGTATATATCATTTTTGTTTTTATTTCACTGCTGGGCCGGGGCACTATATGGGGACTACCTGAACTATCTGGGGACTACCTGAACTATCTGGGGGGCACTCAATGGGGCTATCTAAACTATCTGGGGGCACTCAATGGGGCAATCTAAACTATCTGGGGGCACTCAATGGGGCTATCTAAACTACTGGGGGCACTCAATGGGGCTATCTAAACTACTGGGGACACTCAATGGGGCTATCTAAACTACTGGGGGCACTCAATGGGGCTATCTAAACTACTGGGGGCACTCAATGGGGCTATCTAAACTACTGGGGGCACTCAATGGGGCTATCTAAACTACTGGGGGCACTCAATGGGGCTATCTAAACTACTGGGTCACTACATGGGGCTATCTAATCTACTTAGGGCACTATCTGAAATAAAGTGGGCTATCTAACTTCTGGAGACACTATGGGGGCTATCTGTACTAAAGGGAGCTATCTAAACTACTGGGGGCACTCAATGGGGCTATCTAATCTACTTAGGGCACTATCTGAAGTAAAGTGAGCTATCTAACTTCTGGAGGCACTATGGGGGCTAAATGAACTACAGGGGGCTGTCTAAACTACCGTGGCACTACAAGGATTATCTGATCTACAGGGGGCTATCTAAACTACTGGGGCACTACAAGGATTATCTGATCTACTGGGGTTAGTATAGGAGGCTACCTAAACTACTGGAGGCACTAGGGGGAACCATTTAAGCTCCTGGGGGCACTAGAGTGGACCGTTTAAGCTACTGGGGGCACTATAAGAGGTATTATATGTCACGCGAGGTCGGCGTCGCGCTCCCTCTGCACGACGTCGCCGGACCTCTCCGCCCCCCTAGAGACGAGCAATAGGGAATTGAAGTGCTGGTCTTGTCAGCCAGCACTTCATGAGTTAATTCTCTGTTTGGGTTTAGCCATGTGGTGCTGATCACACCACATGGCTACTTTACATATTGTTTGGACAGTTTGCTCCGCCTCAGGTCATGTGATGCTGGCCACATCACATGATCCTGGGCGGGCTATTTAATGATGGCAACTGCCTCACTCAGATGCCTGTGATTAGTCTTCTGAGATCAGTGCTGTATGTTGGACCTTGCTTTTGGATTATTGGTATATTGGATTTTGGCTTTGGACTTAGACTACGCTTTTGTGATTCCCCTCGGTATTTGACGTGACCTCCTGTTCTTGACTTGGCTTGCTGACGATTCTGCTATTGTGTTTGTTTCTGTCTGTGTTCGTCTTTCCCTGTGTTCCCTTCCCTACCCTGTGCACGTACTCAGCATAGGGACCGTCTCCAAGTTACGGTTTTGTCGCTTAGGGCATCTACTGTAAGTAGGCAGGGAAAGAGGTGGGGTTCAGACAGGGCACACTATCCCTTGTTTCCCTGTCGTGACAGAATCACAGGCCATACCTAATGGAGCCGTTGCGAGTACTCACGGACCAGATGAGTAACATGGCTCAGATGATCCAGGATTTGGCCGGGAGACTCCAACATCAGGAGCAGCTGCGGACTGCACCCGCAGTCGTTCCCTCCATGCCAAACCCCAATATTGAACCCCATGTAAAATTGCCCGATCGGTTTTCTGGGGACCAAAGGACTTTCCGTTCCTTTAAGGAAAGTTGTAAATTATATTTCCGTTTACGCTCACACTCCTCAGGTTCTGAGCAGCAGCGGGTAGGAATAATTATTTCCTTGCTGCAAGGTGATCCGCAGGAGTGGGCTTTCTCATTGCCACCTGACTCCCCTTGTCTATTGTCTGTGGAGGCTTTTTTCCGGGCCCTAGGTCTTTTATATGAAGAACCTGACTTGGCCGCTGTAGCTGAAACTCAGCTCAGAGACATTCGGCAGGGTAACCGTCCAGTTGAGGATTACTGTGCTGAGTTCAGAAAATGGTGTGTGTCCTCTAAATGGAATGACCCTGCTTTGAGAAGCCAGTTTAGGGTGGGACTGTCTGACCATCTGAAGGATTTACTAGTTAGTTATCCTACTCCTGACACCTTAGAGGCGACTATGACCTTAGTTATCAAACTTGACCGACGGTTTAGGGAGAGACAAAAGGAACGTTCTGTTGCCCCTCAAGTTGCCGTGTTGTCCGAAGTTCCTCTTCAGAGCCCGTCTCCTATCAAGGTCCAGGAGGAGCCTATGCAGTTGGGAGTTACTATGAGGGATCAGAGACGCCTGAGAGGGGCCTGTTTTTACTGCGGTGAGATGAACCACTGGCTCCAGCAGTGTCCGAGACTTCTGCTCTCAAAAAGGTCTGTTCCTGGAAGTAAGGTACCCCCTGCGGTGGTAAGAAAGAAAATCTTGTTACCTATTTCCATTTCTTATAACCAACTCAAGAGATCCGGTGAAGCATTTGTGGATTCAGGTTCTGCTGCTAATTTTATTGATTATGATTTTGTGCAATCTGTGGGTGTGCCTATAATTCCTTTAAGGGAGGTAATTCAAATTATCGCACTGGATTCCACTCCATTGAATAATGGGAGAGTGGAGTTTTGTACTCCTGAGGTTGTATTAACTGTAGGAATTACCCATACTGAGACTTGCTCCTTCCTTGTATTAAAGGATTTACCTGCCGACCTTGTTTTAGGTCTGCCTTGGTTACAGGACCACAACCCTGTGATCAACTGGTCGGTAGGTGAATTGGAAAAATGGGGAATGAATTGTGACAAATGTTGTAGATCAGTATTGCAGTTGGGAGGTACCACTGAGTCTCTTTCCTTGCCCAAGTATATTGGCGATTTTTCGGACGTGTTTTCCATGTCCGAGACTGAGTTCCTCCCTCCTCACCGGCAATATGATTGCGCCATCGACCTTATTGAGGGATCCAAATATCCCAAAGGTCGCATTTATAATCTCTCTACTCCTGAACGTCAGTCCATGAGGGATTATCTCAAAGAGAGTCTGGCCAAGGGTCACATCCGGCCTTCAGTTTCTCCCATGGGGGCAGGTTTTTTCTTTGTTGGTAAAAAGGATGGAGGATTGAGGCCCTGTATCGATTACAGGGAGCTGAATAAAATCACTGTTAAAAACAGATACCCGTTGCCCCTTATTCCTGACTTGCTGAATCAGGTCCAGGGGGCCTGTTGGTTCACCAAGCTGGATTTGAAGGGGGCATACAACCTAATCAGGATTCGTGAGGGGGACGAATGGAAAACTGTGTTTAATACCCCGGAGGGTCATTATGAGTACTTGGTAATGCCTTTTGGGTTAAGTAACGCTCCGGCAATTTTCCAAAACTTTGTCAATGACATTTTTAGACCATTTATTGGGAAATTTGTAATTGTCTATATTGATGACATCCTGATTTTTTCTGCAGACTGGGAGAGTCACGTATCTCACACCAGGCAAGTGCTGGAGGTGTTGCGTGAAAACAAGTTGTTTGTTAAAGGGGAAAAGTGTACCTTTGGTGTTCAGGAAGTGGCCTTTTTGGGATACATTCTCACCCCTTTTTCTTTCAAAATGGACCCAGTTAAAGTACAGGCCATTGTGGATTGGGTTCGACCTTCCTCTTTGAAGGCGCTCCAGCGATTTCTGGGGTTTGCTAATTTTTATCGTAAATTTGTCAAAAATTTTTCAGTGGTAGCCAAACCCATTACGGATTTGACTCGCAAGGGGGCTGATCTGGTCAATTGGCCCCCTGCAGCAATTGAGGCCTTTGAAAGGTTAAAGCAGTGTTTTATTAATGCTCCTGTGTTGGTCCAGCCTGATCAAAGTAAGCCTTTTGTAGTTGAGGTGGATGCGTCTGAGGATGGTGTGGGGGCTGTACTGTCCCAGGGGTCTTCCACCTTAACTAATCTTATGCCATGCGCCTTCTTCTCCCGCAAGTTCTCTCCTGCCGAGAGGAATTATGACATTGGTAATAGGGAGTTACTTGCAATCAAGTGGGCATTTGAGGAATGGCGTCATTTTTTAGAAGGGGCATTTCACCGCATTACGGTCCTCACGGATCATAAGAATTTAATGTTTCTAGAATCGGCTAAGCGATTGAATCCTAGACAGGCGAGGTGGGCTTTGTTCTTTACTCGTTTTGATTTTTGTGTTACCTTCAGACCCGGGAGCAAGAACGTTAAGGCCGATGCCTTATCCCGAAGTTTCCAGGCGTATCAGCCTCCTGACGTCCCTCCTGAGCCCATCCTGCCAGCTGATATCATCGTGGCCGCTACCTCATCTGACCTCGCTTCTGAAATCTCGGCAGGACAACATCTTGCTCCCATTGGTACCCCCAATGACAAATTGTTTGTGCCGGCTCATTTGCGGTTGCGACTGCTGGGTGAGTGCCATAATTCTGTTTTGTGTGGACATCCTGGCATCAATGCCACCAAGGAGTTGGTCTCTAGGCAGTATTGGTGGCCGTCAATCTCCAGAGATGTTCAGGCTTTTGTAACTGCGTGTAACACTTGTGCCAGGTCCAAGAATTCCAAGACACGACCTATGGGTGAGTTACATCCTTTACCCATACCTAGTAGACCTTGGTCACATCTGTCCATGGACTTTATCACGGACTTGCCGTGCTCTGAGGGTAAAACCGTGATATTTGTGGTGGTTACAGATTCAGCAAAATGTGTCATTTTATTCCTTTGTGTAAATTACCCTCTGCGAAGGTCTTGGCGTCCGTGTTCATTGATAATATTGTCAAACTACATGGTGTTCCTGAGAATATCGTTTCTGATAGGGGAGTACAGTTTGTGTCTAGGTTCTGGAGGGCGTTCTGTAATAAGATTGGTATCTCTTTGTCCTTTTCATCAGCCTTTCATCCGGAGACCAATGGTCAGACTGAACGTCTTAACCAATCCGTTGAGCAATATCTCAGATGTTATGTTTCTGATAACCAACATGTGTGGGCCAGATTCCTGTCTCTGGCTGAATTTGCAATTAATAATCGTGTTATTTCATCCTCTGGGATGTCGCCGTTTTTCTGCAATATGGGTTTTCATCCACGCTTTAGCTCCTTTTCCCCATCTGCGTCGGTTGTCCCAGAGGTCAATGATTTTTCTCAAGAACTGTGCACAGTTTGGGCACAGGTTCAGTCGAACCTGGAAAAGGCCCAAGGAGTTCAAAAAGCTAAGGCTGATAGAAAACGTTCTAAGGGTGTGAATTTTAAGATTGGGGATAAGGTATGGTTATCGACTAAAAATCTCAACATGAGGGTACCATCCTATAAGTTTGCACCTCGCTTCATTGGTCCTTACAGGATCACCAAGGTGATCAATCCGGTTTCTTTTAGATTATGTTTACCCGACTCCCTTCGTGTTCATAATGTTTTTCATGTGTCTTTGCTCAAACGTTATGTTGCTCCCGTTGGTCCTGAGGAACAGTCTCCTCCTCCGGTTGAGGTAGCAGGACAAATGGAGCATGAGATTGCCAGAATTGTGGATGTGAGAAGGGTCCGGAATTCCTTCCAGTACCTCGTACATTGGAAGGGGTTCGGTCCTGAGGACAGGTCTTGGGTACCGTTGACCAGGATGCATGCAGACTCGCTCATCCGAAAGTTCCATCTGCAGCATCCCGATAAGCCTGCTCCCGCTGGTAAGGGTCCGGTGGCCCCTCGTGAAGGGGGGGGGTACTGTCACGCGAGGTCGGCGTCGCGCTCCCTCTGCACGACGTCGCCGGACCTCTCCGCCCCCCTAGAGACGAGCAATAGGGAATTGAAGTGCTGGTCTTGTCAGCCAGCACTTCATGAGTTAATTCTCTGTTTGGGTTTAGCCATGTGGTGCTGATCACACCACATGGCTACTTTACATATTGTTTGGACAGCTTGCTCCGCCTCAGGTCATGTGATGCTGGCCACATCACATGATCCTGGGCGGGCTATTTAAAGATGGCAACTGCCTCACTCAGATGCCTGTGATTAGTCTTCTGAGATCAGTGCTGTGTGTTGGACCTTGCTTTTGGATTATTGGTATATTGGATTTTGGCTTTGGACTTAGACTACGCTTTTGTGATTCCCCTCGGTATTTGACGTGACCTCCTGTTCTTGACTTGGCTTGCTGACGATTCTGCTATTGTGTTTGTTTCTGTCTGTGTTCGTCTTTCCCTGTGTTCCCTTCCCTACCCTGTGCACGTACTCAGCATAGGGACCGTCTCCAAGTTACGGTTTTGTCGCCTAGGGCATCTATTGTAAGTAGGCAGGGAAAGAGGTGGGGTTCAGACAGGGCACACTATCCCTTGTTTCCCTGTCGTGACATTATAATTACTGGGACCATTACAGCGGTTCCTTATTATTTCTGGTAGCAATACTGGAGGCACTATGGGAAAAATGATTTCTATTATGGGGAATTATTACTACTACCAGGGGTACTTTTGGGGGTGTTACTATTAGTACAATATGGGGGGCATTACTGCTAAAAGGGCTACTTGTGGAGCATTATCACTATTGGGGCACTATTACTAATGAGGGCACTCTGGGAGAGAATTAATAGTATCAGTGGGACTTTGGGGAGCAATGTAACTATATGGGGTCCTACCTATATGGCACTGTTATATCTACAGTATAGTATTTGGGGAGCACAGTGGGCACAGTATTTTAGGTAGCAGCAGGATAACAGAAAAGTGGGTAATCTAAGGTGTCTTTGTGGCAAACTCTGCAGAGAGAAGATGTGGCTGAAAGAACTCATCATGGCGGTGTAGGCCAAAGAGAGAAGATGAGAAAAGAGAACATATACATCAGGAAGACGTCACTGGACTTAAGAGGTATGTGGTAATGTGTCATCTTGTACGTTTGGTAATGGTGAATGTAATGTCCATCCAAATATGTGTCACCTGTTTCTTCAGCAAGGACTCGCCGGTATATGGTATGTTACCGCTGCAGCCAATCAGTGATCTAATGCTGAGAACTGGCTGCAGTGGTCACATGCCATACACCTGCACATCAGTGTGTACATCACCAACATTGTGACAAATGTGCACACTTGCCCATTACATGCCTGTCAGTCTTTGTTTACATGGCAGCAGCAATGATGCTAGAAAGTCCAGTGTGTCACTGCAGCCATATAAACAAAACACTCAGACTAGAAGCAGGGATGAAAATTGTTGATTTATTTTCCATATGCCATATTTTATTTTCAAATACTGAACAATCCTCTTTATTCTGGGGTGTGAAAGGGGGCGTGTTCTCTAAAAAAGGGGTGTGGTTTATTATGTCCGTAAAAATTTTGGGCCGTCCGTAAATTTTGGTTCAGTTGTCCAGAAAAATTTGAAAGGAAGGTTGGCAACCCTGGATCACATGCCACTTGGTGTATGTGACCACAGATGGGAAATAACAAGGCTCCACAGTGAACTGGGAGTACCGGGGACGGGGCCCTTGGCACTGGAACACAGCTGCTGTCAAGCAGTGAGTCGCTTGAGTAGACTCCAGTACAGAAGATTATCAAAATTTGGGTTATTTCTTTTAGAAAAAGATGGCGTAGCCTAATAAGAATGTATGCCATGATCTATTTATACCCAGGACTGTAACAGTAACAAGGGGGCATCTACTATGTCTACAGGAAAGAAGGTTTATATACAAAGAAGTAGATTATGGAACTGCAGCAGAGGAAGTTGTCGTGGTGAACTCACTTTTAGGGGAAAATCATTTGGCCAAAAATTCCATGACTTTTTGTGTTCTCATGCTGCCAGAAAGATGCACCATGTTTATTAAAGGCCTGTAATAAATGTATTTAAATATCTCACTCCACGCACATTTTGTTTTATGGCATATAAAACATATAGGGCCTGGATGTGTTTCACGGGTGTAACAATATTTCTAGTTACTAGAATTCTGGAGATGGGTTGTGGATTTCAGAGGTACCTTAGATATTTAACAGAGATAACAGACATTTCTTGAAGTAAAAGTTTTCTTTACTTGTACAAATTCTCAAAAAAGTTAGTTCAAAAGTGTTACTGTTTCAGATGAACATGATATTTTATGGAGTTCAGTACTCTCACATCACCAAAATAAGGAATTTGGATTATACGGTTCTATTGTAACATCCTAGTGTATTGTATTTACAGATCACTGCTCCACCTACTGGACACCTGAGATTCTACACAGAACACATCCTTATTTTCTATAACCAAGAACTGTCATGTATTATATTCTCTAACATTCAGAAATGGACATATACATGTATCCATACCTGGAGTCTACTGTAACATATTGGGACTGTTTTTAACATCGTAAACCATAACTACTCTCAGTGTATAGTGCCTTAGCCCTGGGAGACCAACCATGTTTTGCCAAGGGGTCACCGCAGTTACTTGTTTTGCCCCTATTAATTGGTTCCAGGTCAACCATTGCAAGTTGAAATCAATGTAACTTGAGACCATAGCTCCAATGGAAACTAAAAACTGTCTCGGAAGCCTCAAAATAAAAATAAAAAATTATAGGGGTTATCCGGTATTGGTTTGTACATATCCGGGTTCAGAGCTGAACCTAGAGATATCCCCATTTTCACCTCTCCGGCCTCCATGATATGAGCATCTGAGGATTTCAGGCTCCAATGTTCTCCTTTGCCCTGCGATAAATCAAGCAGGGCAAAAGCATTTTTTGGAGATCCGGTGACGTACTGGGCTCTTCATGGGGACTGGTAGGCGGAGGCTTCCGCCCAGCATTGACATGACTGGCACTAATGGGTGGGCTTAAGCGCTTCCCTAGCCTAAAAAAAACGGCTAGGGCAGCCTGCCCATCACAGCCAGTAACATCACCGACATCACTGCTAAATGGAAGCTTCCGCCTAGTTAAAAACCTTAACAAACAGCCCTTGCCCTACGCAATACAGTGGAAGGCAAGGTAGAGCATTGGAGCATGAAATGGGACTGGAAGGGTGAAGATGGAGAATCTCTGGTGAACTGGTGTACTCTGGTCTTCCACCAGGGGCGTAGCTATGGGGGTGCAGAGGTAGCGGTCGCTACCGGGCCCAGGAGCCTTAGGGGGCCCAAAGACCCTTGTGCCGCATAAGAAAAACACAAAGAACTGAGGGAGGGGGGGCCCCAAGCTGAACTCTTGCACCAGGGCCCATGTGCCTTTAGCTACGCCCCTGTCTTCCACTGATTGGTAAAGACAAATGGTGGCTTTTAGTGATGTCTGATTCAGGTTATGCAGGGTGGAGTGTTTAGAATATTCCTGTTTGACTTGCTCATGTGGAAATACTAGTTTGTGTTGCTTGATTTTAATATTTCAGGGAGGCTGAAGTGTGGTTTATTTTTCCCTCTGCAGCCATGAATAGGAAGCATGGAACTGTAAACACGTAAAGGCTACAGGTTTCCAACCGAAGGATTCATTTTCCCATACTCACAAAAAACAAGTCTTCATACGGCTACATAGATGGAAAAATAAAAAAAAGTTATAGCTCTAGGAAGGCAATGATGAAAAAAATTGCTTGCTCATTAAGGCACAAAAGAGGCCAAGGGGTTGAGTAATAATTCCTTTAATTTAGTTGCCAAAGTTGTCTTCTATCGCCCATAAAAAGGGGAGCTGCAAAACAGTTAGCTGCACTGTGGTTATAACCATGGTATCAGCATAAGCTTTACAAAGTATGCCGTTTCACAATCTACGGTGTAATCATAGTTGCCATTGTCTTTCACAATCCATTAGTGGACTTGACGTAGTGTTCTAGTTATTCTGTTTGACTGATTTCCAGTACACAACAGCTTATACACCCCTTTTGCTTGTTAATGTATTTTTTGAACTATCAATATTTGAGGATATTGCAAAATGTAGACTAACAGCTTTATTTATTCAACAGGCATGGCTGGCAGTAACACTTATGTAATGAGTGGTGTGTATCTCTGGACAGGTTATACATACATTTATTTGGCATAACATATATTTTGTGTGTCCAGCTGGCCACATATGCAAGAAAAGACTGGGTCTCTTTGTGGCAGCCGAAACAATGCCCACCCGCAGTTGCCAATGGCTGTGCAAGTTTAAAGGTTTAGGCCTCATGCACACGGCCATTCCATGCATTGGGGACCGAAATTTGCTGTCCCCAATGCACGGGCAACATCTGTGCAGATTCCGCAGACGGATCCAGACACATTCAACTTGAATGGGCCCGTGATCTATCTGCACCACAAAAAGTAGGGCATGCAGTACTTTTTTGCGGTGCACAGGCACGGACAGAAACAATACGAAAGCACTCCATGCCTCTGTTTCGGACTGGACCTTACAAGTGTGCAGGGTGCACACAGCCGGTGCCCGTATATTGCAGACCCGCTGTTTGCATAGTGCCTAATAGACATTACCTTCAAAATCATGTGTTTGTTGACTACTACGTGGAAACCCAGTCCTAGTTATCAGAACAGGCTGATTGAGGCTGACAGTTTCATTTGGTAATTCACAAGAAAATGAGAGTTTGTAAATCACACTCACTGATAAAAAAAAAAAACCTTCAGGATCACGACTTAGACTCTGTATGGACGCTTGCAGGGTCACGCTAGGCCTTCCTCTGTCAGTACTCCATCATCTAAATCTAGTCATTTTTAGCTGCCACCACTCGTTCTATCAGGCTGACGAGACATGCATTAGACAACACACAAGTACACTCTAAGGGCGTGAACGGGTCTGCACCTATTCCGCAAAATGTGGCCGGTGTCCGTGATTTGCGGATCCACAATTTGAATGGGCCACAAAACTCAAAATGCTCTCTAGCATTGCCAGGGTCAATACACCAATATCGTTAATGCTTCGTCTAAGGTCATGGACTCATTAGAACACGAGAAGGCTCTTATTAAAGTGAAGTTTTAATATAAAAAAAGGACAGTGCATACACACAATGGGGTTATCATAAAAAATACAACATAAAATATACAGACATATACAGTACAGACCAAAAGTTTGGACACACCTTCTCATTCAAAGAGTTTTCTGTATTTTCATGACTATGAAAATTGTAGATTCACACTGAAGGCATCAAAACTATGAATTAACACGTGGAATTATATACTTATCAAAAAAGTGTGAAACAACTGAAAATATGTCTTATATTCTAGGTTCTTCAAAGTAGCCACCTTTTGCTTTGATTACTGCTTTGCACACTCTTGGCATTCTCTTGATGAGCTTCAAGGGGTAGTCACCTGAAATGGTATTCCAACAGTCTTGAAGGAGTTCCCAGAGATGCTTAGCACTTGTTGGCCCTTTTGCCTTCACTCTGGGGTCCAGCTCTCCCCAAACCATCTCGATTGGGTTCAGGTCTGGTGACTGTGGAGGCCAGGTCATCTGGCGTAGCACCCCATCACTCTCCTTCTTGGTCAAATAGCCCTTACACAGCCTGGAGGTGTGTTTGGGGTCATTGTCCTGTTGATAAATAAATGATGGTCCAACTAAACGCAAACCGGATAGAATAGCATGCCACTGCAAGATGCTGTGGCAGCCATGCTGGTTCAGTATGCCTTCAATTTTGAATAAATCCCCAACAGTGTCACCAGCAAAGCACCCCCACACCATCACTCCTCCTCCATGCTTCACGGTAGGAACCAGGCATGTAGAGTCCATCCGTTCATCTTTTCTGCATCGCACAAAGACACGGTGGTTGGAAGCAAAGATCTCAAATTTGGACTCATCAGACCAAAGCACAGATTTCCACTGATCTAATGTCCATTCCTTGTGTTCTTTAGCCCAAACAAGTCTCTTCTGCTTGTTGCCTTTCCTTAGCAGTGGTTTCCTAGCAGCTATTTTACCATGAAGGCCTGCTGCACACAGTCTCCTCTTAACAGTTGTTGTAGAGATGTGTCTGCTGCTAGAACTCTGTGTGGCATTGACCTGGTCTCTAATCTGAGCTGCTGTTAACCTGCGATTTCTGAGGCTGGTGACTCGGATGAACTTATCCTCCGCAGCAGAGGTAACTCTTGGTCTTCCTTTCCTGGGGCGGTCCTCATGTGAGCCAGTTTCTTTGTAGCGCTTGATGGTTTTTGCGACTGCACTTGGGGACACTTTCAAAGTTTTCCCAATTTTTCGGACTGACTGACCTTCATTTCTTAAAGTAATGATGGCCACTCGTTTTTCTTTACTTAGCTGCTTTTTTCGTGCCATAATATAAATTCTAACAGTCTATTCAGTAGGACTATAAGCTGTGTATCCACCTGACTTCTGCCCAACACAACTCATGGTTCCAACCCCATTTATAAGGCAAGAAATCCCACTTATTAAACCTGACAGGGCACATCTGTGAAGTGAAAACCATTTCAGGTGACTACCTTTTGAAGCTCATCAAGAGAATGCCAAGAGTGTGCAAAGCAGTAATCAAAGCAAAAGGTGGCTACTTTGAAGAACCTAGAATATAAAACATATTTTCAGTTGTTTCACACTTTTTTGTTAAGTATATAATTCCACATGTGTTAATTCATAGTTTTGATGCCTTCAGTGTGAATCTACAATTTTCATAGTCATGAAAATACAGAAAACTCTTTGAATGAGAAGGTGTGTCCAAACTTTTGGTCTGAACTGTACATATAATGCAAAATAACAGTTTTGAAAATAAGAGATAAAAACAGAACTTAATACATTACTAGAGATGAGCGAGGACTAAAATGCTCGGGTGCTCGTCATTCGAGACAAACTTTTCCCGATGCTCGGGTGCTCGTTTCGAGTTACGAACCCCATTGAAGTCAATGGGAGACTCGAGCATTTTTGCAGGGGACCAAGGCTCTGCCTAGGGAAGGCTGGGTGAAAACCTGGAAACATCAGGAAATGATGGAAACACCACGGAAATGGACAGGAAACAGCAGGGGCAGCATGCATGGATGCCTCTGAGGCTGCCTAATCCCACCATTACCCAAAATTCTCAGGCAACAGCCTGGTGGTTACCCTCATGGCAATTGTGCTCACCCAGACCAAGAAAGGCTAGGCACATACCCATCACATGTTAGGGAAGCACCCAACTAGGTGCAACGAAGGTCCATCGCCCATGCTGGCACTGCTCTCCTATCCCCAGCCACACGATGCAGGCATAAGCCTGACACAGCATGGCGGTGACACCAACAAGTGACCAAGTTAGATGAGGTAGCAGGTGAGCCACCCAAAAATTTAGCCTGACGCAGCATGGCGGTGACAACAGAGTGACCGAGTTAGACTGAGGTAGCAGGAGGTGAAGCACGGATGGTAATTCGAAGGAGGAGGGGTTGGAGGAAGAGGCATAGTAAGTCTGAGAAACCGTGACAGAGGTAGGCTCTGCAGTCCTCCAAGTGGGCAGTACATGAGCGGCCCCAGGGTCAGACTCGGTCAGAGTGACCGAGCTACACGACGGTAGCAGGTAGAGCACATTAAAAATTTAGCGTGGCCCAGTATGTGGACGTTGAGGGCTTGTGCATGTAGGTGGGCTGAACTTTTTTTCCACTTGCGCTCCAACGTCTGCTGTAATGACAGCTGAACGTTGCACAGGGACACATTGGTGGACAGTGTGGAGGATCATGGAGGCGAAGGGGTGGTTTTCCGGCGGGAGGCGCTCGTGCCGGGGTCCTGGGCTGGGGGTTGACTCGCAGAGGCAGCGAGTGACACAGGGGAAGGAGCAGTGGTGGGACCCTCAGGAGGGGTACGGACGGCCTTAGTTCCATAGTGTTTAGCACTCGTATACCTGCGTATGCTGGTGGTGGTTAGGCTGGTAGTGGTGGAACCCCCACTTAAAAATTTGGCATCAACTGGTACGGCTGTCAACATTGAGCTTGAACTAGTGGGGCATGTGTGGTATCGATTCTTCTCAGTTTAAAATCGTATACGTCCCCTATCTTGGGACCATATATTTCATGTATTTTTTCGAACACGGAAAAGGAAAAAGAGCTCGCTCTGGCCAGGGGAGTGTCTTTTCTACTGCAGCTAAGGGGACGTGTCCATGCTCTGCCTATCACAGGTTAGGAGCCAATTAAAAGAGGAACCAAAAAAAATCAGTATAATATCTAATACGTCCCCTATCTGGGTAAATTGTTTGGAGAGAGGGCCTATAGGTGGGGGGAAGGAGGTTGAGCTGGAAGAGCCAGAGGAGTGCCCCCTTGGCTAGCGTGTGTGGTGGTGACAACAGCCGGATGGAGTTCAAAAAAATTTAGCATCAACCGATACGGTTGTCAACTATGAGATTGATCAAGTGGGGCATGTGTTGTATGTATTCTCAGTTTAATACCGTATACGGCACCTATCCGGAAAAATAGTTTGGAGAGAGAGAAAGAGAGGAAAAAGACGTATTTTTAAAAGTGACGTTCAGTATAGATCAGTTAAAGAGAGAGAAAGGATTTTATGAAATGGATTTGTATCACTGAGAGCAAAATAACCTATTTTTTTTACGTGACGTGCAGTATAGATCACTTGGAGATAAAAAGGGGAATGTGCAGACTTGGGCTGCTATAGTGCAAACCACTATGGTGGTGACAACAGAGTGAGTGAGTGACACTGCGGGAGCAGGCGAACCACATAAACATTTTTCGTGGCCCTGTATGGTGGCGGTGACAACAGAGTGACTGAGTTAGTATGCGGTAGCTGGTGAAGCACCCAAAAATTTAGCCTGACACAGCATGGTGGTTACACCACCAATGACTTTGTCCGACTGAGAATGCAGTGAAATGGCTTTTGTTGAGCCTCCAAAAATTTTTTTCTTTTCGGAGTACATAAAGTCTACCCTCAGCAAAAAAATTTTTTTTTAAAATGTTGGTACTTGTGCCTCCTGAAAAATTGTTTTGGACTGTCTGTTTGACGCTCCTGAAACATTGTTTTACACTGTCTGTAGTTGACACTGCTGAAAAATTGTTTGGGGAGAGGGCCTGTAGGTGGCCCTCCAGAAAAATTGTTTAGAGAGAGGGCCTGTAGGTGGCCACGTGTCTAGCTTTGAAACCCAGTAGTTGTATGCAGCAGAGTGATCGGTCCGGACGTTGGTATGGTCAGCTAGGTACTCCCTCACCACCTTTCTGTACAGCTCCCCCCTACTCTGTCTAGACTGGGGACAGGTGACAGTGTCTTGCTGGGGTGACATAAAAATGGCAAAGGCCTTGGAGAGCGTTCCCCTGCCAGTGCTGGACAAGCTGCCTGCTCGCCTCCTCTCCCCCGCTACTTGGCCCACAGAACCATGCCCTCTGCTGCTAGCGGTGTCAGATGGGAAGGATTGTTTCAGCTTGTGCACCAGGGCCTGTTGATATTGATTCACTCTCATACTCCTTTCCTCTACAGGGATGAGAGTGGAAAGGTTCTGCTTGTACCGTAGGTCCAGGAGAGTGAACACCCAGTAATCGGTGTTTGAAAAAATGCTTCTAACGCGAGGGTCACGGGATAGGCAGCCTAACATGAAGTCTGCCATGTGCGCCAGAGTCCCAACACGCAAGAATTCCCTCTCCTCACTGGCCTGACTCTCCATTTCCTCCTCCTCCAAGTCCTCCTCTTCAGCCCATACACGCTCAAGAGTTAAGAAGGACTGAGCACTGGTACCCTCTTCTGTCTCGCCGACATTCTCCTCCTCTTCCTCCTCATCCTCATCCCCCTCCTCCGATACGCGCTGAGAAACAGACCAGAGAGTGCTCTGGCTATCAAGCGACGTATCTTCCTCCACCGTCTCTTGTGACAAGCGCAAAGCATCCGACTTGATGCTGAGCAGTGAGTTTTTCAACAGGCAAAGCAGCGGGATGGTGAGGCTGATAATGGCGGCATCGCCACTGACCATCTGTGTTGACTCCTCAAAGTTGGTCAACACCTGGCAGATATCAGACATCCACGTCCACTCCTCATTGTAGACTTGTGGAATCTGAGTGACCTGACTACCAGTTCTGGTGGAAGTTGACATCTGGCAGTCTACAATCGCTCTGCGCTGCTGGTAAACTCTGGATAACATGTTTAATGTCGAATTCCATCTTGTGGGCACGTCGTACAACAGTCGGTGAGCGGGCAGTTGTAGGCGGCGCTGCGCTGCCCTGAGAGTGGCAGCATCTGTGGTCGACTTGCGGAAATGCGCACAGATGCGGCGCACCTTGGTGAGCAAATCAGACAGATTGGGGTATGTCTTGAGGAACCGCTGAACTATTAGATTGAACACGTGGGCCAGGCATGGCACATGTGTCAGTCTGCCAGAGTTGCAGAGCCGCCACCAGGTTACGCCCATTGTCACACACAACCATGCCTGGCTTGAGGTTCAGCGGTGCCAGCCACAGATCGGTCTGCGCCGTGATGCCCTGTAACAGCTCTTGGGCGGTGTGCCTTTTGTCACCTAAGCTCAGGAGTTTGAGCACCGCCTGCTGGCGCTTACCCATGGCACTGCTACTGCGACTAGAGCTACCGACTGAAGGCGCCGTGCCCACGGATGGTAATTCGGAGGAGGAGGTGGAGGGGTCGGAGGAGGAGGCATAGTACGTCTGAGAGACCGTGACCGAGGTAGGCCCCGCAATCCTCGGTGTGGGCAGTACATGAGCGGCCCCAGGGTCAGACTCGGTCCCAGCCTCCACCAAGTTAACCCAATGTGCCTGTCAGTGATATATAGTGTCCCTGCCCAGCAGCACTTGTCCACGTGTCCATGGTTAGGTGGACCTTCTCAGAAACGGCATTGGTCAGGGCACGGATGATGTCTGTGACACGTGCTGGTGTAGGGATGGACGGCACATCGGGAAAAATAGTGGCGGCTGGGGAGCCGATTACCGAGGGGCAGCCACCGCCATGAGATTGCGAAAGGCCTCGGTCTCTACCAGCCTATAGGGCAGCATCTCCAGGCTCAGCAATTTGGAGATGTGGACGTTGAGGACTTGGGCATGTGGGTGGGTGGAACTGTATTTCCTCTTGCGCTCCAGCGTCTGCTGTAAAGACAGCTGAACGCTGCACTGGGACACATTGGTGGATGCTGTGGAGGATCGTGGAGGCGAAGGTGTAGTTTTCCGGCGGGAGGCGCTCGTGCCGGGGTCCTGGGCAGGGGGTTGACTAGCAGAGGCAGCGAGTGACACAGGGGAAGGAGCAGTGGTGGGACCCGCAGGAGGTGTGAACGGCTTGGTTCCATTGAGTGGGGTGTTTAGCACTCATATGCCTGCGCATGCTGGTGGTGATTAGGCTAGTAGTGATGGCACCTCTGCTGATCCTGGTGTGGCACAGGTTGCACACCACAGTCCGTCGGTCATCCTCACTTTCTTTAAAGAACCTCCAGACTTGCGAACATCTAGGCCTCGCCATGGGATCTTCACTACGTGAAACAGTTGCTGCTGATGCACCAGCTCTGGCCCTGCTTCTCCCTCTGCCACACCACTGGCTCTTCAACCTGTTCTGGTGCAGCACTCTCCTCCGCCTCAGAAGCACTGTCTTCACTCGGCTTATCAACCCGGCTTGGGTCAGTCACCTCGTCATCCTCCGATTCCTCAGTCTGCTCCCCCCTCGGACTTCCTGCCCTGACAACAACTTCACCACTGTCTGACAACCGTGTCTCCTCATCGTCCGACACCTCTTTACACACTTCTTCCACTAAGTCAACATTGTCATCATCATCATCACCCACAGACTGCGACAGTTGGAAAACTTGGGCATCGGGAAAGAGGTCAGCAGCAACCTGAGAAGTGGTTTTGTGACTCTGGGAAGGGTCCAGAAAACAGTTCCTCAGAGTATGCCGGATAGCATTCCAAATTTTCCTGGGAGGGGGCAGACTGGGGGGAAGGAGGTTGAGGTGGAGGAGCCAGAGGATGCTCTCTCTTGGATAACGTGGGTGGACTGCGTGGAAGACTGACTGGTGGACAAATTACTTGAAGCATTGTCCGCAATCCCACGGCATCAGCTGTTCGCACTGTTGTGGTTTCAACAGTCCTCTACCACGTGTCCCTGTAAGTTGAGACATGAAGCT
>ONZH01005663.1:0-42875 GCA_900303285.1 Rhinella marina
TGTAAAACAAAACCTATATATTCCCACCATACCAGCCATGGGTTGTACATTAACTAATAACAGGGAAACAAAAAAAATATTTTACAGAATGGTCAACTACAGACACTCCTAAACAATTTTTTAGGAGGGTCAACTTCGGACACTCCGAAACAAATTTTTGGGAGGCTCGCCTACAGACATTTGACTGCTACCTCAATCTAACTTGGTCACTTATTGGTGTCACTACGCTGTCACCATGATGTGTCAGGCTTATGCCTGCGTCGTGGGGCGGGGGATAGCACAGCAGTGCCAGCATGAGCAGTGGTGTCACCTGCAGGGTGGCCTGGCATTAACACCACCAGTGCAACAGCTGCAAGTGAAATATGCGCAAGTCGAGCAGTAAGGGACGGGGAACTGGGAGTCCTGCTGATGCAGGCAGAGGCCATGGCTCTGGGCGCAGTGATACTGTGCCTGCCAGCCACACCAGCAGGAGCCGGTAGTCGGTTGGATTGCAGGTGATAGTGCTTCCATTCAGTTAAGCACCACCCTCTCTTCCACAAAGTCCAGTCTCAGTAGCCAAGAGTCTGGGCAACAACATCCTCACCCTGATCCTCCTTCCTCCCACCAAGATGAATCTGGGCAAAGAAATGATCCCACATTCGGTTATTCCGAGGAGCTTTTTTCATCACTGTTCAATCCGTTCATTGATTTAGGCCTGTCGCCAAGCTCACCTGATGAGATATTGTGCCCTGATTCTCAACCTCTTGAACATCCACAGTCTGAAGAAGATGAGGGTGGGGAAGGGCAAGCATTTTCTCCCGAGAGGGATGATGATGAGACACAGTTGCCAATAAGTCAAAGGTATTTAGAGTCTAAAGAGGTTGATGAGGATAAGACGCAGTTAAGTCAGGTTCTCATTCGATCACCATGTCAGGAGGAGGAGCAGAGTGAGGGAGTGGAAGAGGAGGTGGTGGACGATGAAATAGCTGACCCAACCTGGCAAGGTGGCAAGCTGAGCGAGGACAGCAGTACAGAGGGGGAGGGATCCACAGCACCGCAACAGGCTGCAAGAGGCCGTGGGGTAGAAGGCAGGCCACGCCAACCAGGCCTGCGACTGTTCCTCGCAGCACACCCTTGCAGCAATCTCCTTTGCCTAGGGGTAGGTGTTCCGCAGTCTGCCGGTTTTTTGAGGAGAGTGTAGACGATAAAAGAATTGTCGTTTGCAACCTGTGCCGTACCAAGATGAGCAGGGGCGTAATCGCCAGCAACCTGACCACTACCAGCATGATACGTCACATGAAAGCAAAACACCCTAATAGGTGGGCCGAACGCCAGGGTCCACCACCTGTGTCTGCAGGTCACACCACTGCCTCTTCTTCCACTCAGTTACGTGCTGCCCAAGCCGCAGACCCAGATGCCTCCCGCCCTGCACCTGGACCGTCGCAGACACCCTCAGCGACCACGTCCTCTACAGTGTTCTAGCGCAGCGTTCAAATGTCCTTACCACAGCCATTTGAACGCAAGCGTAAATACCCTGCCACCCACCCACAGGCCATAGCACTAAACGCACAACTTTCAAAATTGCTGGCCCTGGAAATGTTGCCGTTTAGGCTGGTGTACAGCGAGGCTTTTCGCAGCCTGATGGCGGCGTCTGTCCCTCGATACGCAGTCCCTAGCCGCCACTATTTTTCACGTTGTGCCATCCCCGCCTTACACCAGCATGTGTCCCTAAACATAACCCGTGCCCTGACCAACGCAGTTACGGGGAAGGTCCACTTAACAACTGACACATGGACAAGTGCTTGTGGCCAGGGACGCTACATTTCCCTGACGGCACACTGGGTGAACGTTGTGGTGGCTGGGAGTGAGTTGTCCCCTGGGATGGCACAGGTGCTACTGACGCCAAGGATTGCAGGCCATAGTTCTGCTACCACCTACAGTCATGGCCAAAAGTTTTGAGAATGACACAAATATTATATTTTCACGTGATCTGCTGCCCTCTGGTTTTTATGTGTGTTTGTCAGATGTTTTTATCACATACAGAAATATAATTGCAATCATATTATGAGTAACAAAAGCTTATATTGACAGTTAGAATGAGTTAATGCAGCAAGTCAATATTTGTAGTGTTGACCCTTCTTCTTCAGGACCTCTGCAATTCTCCCTGGCATGCTCTCAATCAACTTCTGGACCAAATCCTGACTGATAGCAGTCCATTCTTGCACAATCAATGCTTGCATTTTGTCAGAATTTGTAAGTTTTTGTTTGCCCACCCGTCTCTTGATGATTGACCACAAGTTCTCAATGGGATTAAGATCTGGGTAGTTTCCAGGCCATGGACCCAAAATCTCTATGTTTTGTTCCCTGAGCCATTTAGTTATTACCTTTGCTTTATGGCAAGGTGATCCATCATGCTGGAAAAGGCATTGTTGATCGCCAAACTGCTCTTGGACGGTTGGGAGAAGTTGCTCTCGGAGGACATTCTGGTACCATTCTTTATTCATGGCTGTGTTTTTAGGCAAGACTGTGAGAGAGCCGATTCCCTTGGCTGAGAAGCAACCCCACACATGAATGGTTTCAGGATGCTTTACAGTTGGCATGAGACAAGACTGGTGGTAGCGCTCACCTCGTCTTCTCCGAATAAGCTGTTTTACAGATGTCCCAAACAATCGAAAAGGGGATTCATCAGAGAAAATGACTTTACCCCAGTCCTCAGCAGTCCACTCCCTGTACCTTTTGCAGAATATAAGTCTGTCCCTGATGTTTTTTCTGGAGAGAAGTGGCTTCTTTGCTGTCCTCCTTGAGACCAGGCCTTGCTCCAAGAGTCTCCGCCTCACAGTGCGTGCAGATGCACTCACACCTGCCTGCTGCCATTCCTGAGCAAGCTCTGCACTGCTGGTAGCCCGATCCCGCAGCTGAAACACTTTTAAGAGACGGTCCTGGCGCTTGCTGGTCTTTCTTGGGCGCCCTGGAGCCTTTTTGGCAACAATGGAACCTCTCTCCTTGAAGTTCTTGATGATGCGATAGATTGTTGACTGAGGTGCAATCTTTCTAGCTGCGATACACTTCCCTGTTAGGCCATTTTTGTGCAGTGCAATGATGACTGCACGTGTTTCTTTAGAGATAACCATGGTTAACAGAAGAGAAACAATGATGCCAAGCATCAGCCTCCTTTTAAAGTGTCCAGTGGTATCATTCTTACTTAATCATGACAGATTGATCTCCAGCCCTGTCCTCATCAACACCCACACCTGTGTTAATGGAGCAATCACTGAAACGATGTTAGCTGGTCCTTTTAAGGCAGGGCTGCAATGATGTTGAAATGTGTTTTGGGGGATAAAGTTCATTTTCTAGGCAAATATTGACTTTGCAAGTAATTGCTGTTAAGCTGATCACTCTTTATAACATTCTGGAGTATATGCAAATTGCCATTATAAAAACTGAAGCAGTAGACTTTGTAAAAATTAATATTTGTATCATTCTCAAAACTTTTGGCCATGACTGTACGCTATCAGAGGCATATCCTCCTCCACTTCCACTGCAGAATTGCCATCTTGCAGCACCAGTCAGACTTAAGTGACTAGCTGGAAGCAGTGTAGCACAGCAGTGGGGAAGCGGCAACAGGCCGCGCTAAAGCTTATTTGCCTGGGTGACAAACAGCACACCGCCGCAGCTTTGGAGCTAGGCAACCTCCCACACATACTATGCATGGCCCATGTCCTCAACTTATTGGTGCAGCATTTTCTGAAAATCTACCCCCATTTGCCTCAGCTACTGGTGAAGGTGCGTCGCCTGTGTGCCCATTTCAAGAAATCACCTACAGCTTCAGCTGGTCTGGCAACGCTGCAGCAGCGCCTTTGCTTGCCAGCTCACCGACTGCTGTGCAACCTGAGCACGCGCTGGAACTCCACCTTCCACATGTTGGCCAGGCTATGTGAGCAGCAGAGAGCAGTAGTGGAATACCAGCTGCAACACGGTCGGCGCCTTTAAAGTCAGCTTCCGCTCTTCAGAAGCGACGAGTGGGCATTGATGTATGACCTCTGTGAGGTTTTGCGCAACTTTGATGAATCTACACAGATGGTGAGCGGCGATAATGCAATTATCAGTGTAACCATCACACTTCTGTGTCTACTTAAAACCTCACTGCTCACAATATAGGCTGACGCTTTGCATGTGGAAATGGGGAAGACTCTATGCAGGGCGATAGCCAGACCACCCTCGGTTCATCTTCTCAGCGCCAATTGGAGGAGGACGATGAGGAGGAGCATGGGACGGTTGCCACCGCTATACAGGGTAGTACCCAGAGCGGATTTGCACCATCTCTTCGGCGTGGATGGGCCGATGAGGATGAGGAGATTGAGGGTCATTCTCCTGGTGAGGAGAGCGAAGCCTTGTCTGTTGGGACTCTGGCGCACATGGCTGACTTCATGCTCGGCTGTCTTTCCCGTGACCCGCGCGTTATACGCATATTAGGCAACACGGATTACTGGTTGTTCACCCTTCTCGACCCCCGCTACAAAGAGAACTTCTCATCTCTCATTCCTGTGGCGGAGAGGACAACTAAAATGGTGCAATACCAGAAGGCCCTTGTAGAAAAATTGCTCCAAAAATTTCCAGCTGAGAACACAGACGGCAGAGTACGTAGTTCCTTGGCCACCCGAGAAGGGGAGACGAGGGGAACACACAGCAGTTCCAGCAAAGGCAAGGCGACACTCTCCAAGGTCTGGGACACTTTCATGACACCCCGCCAGCAGCCTCACCCTGATGAGCGGCCTAGTGTGACAAGGAGGGAAAAGTTTTGGAAGATGGTAAAAGAGTACCTAGCTGACCGTGTCAACGTCCTCAGCGATCCCTTTGTGCCTTATAATTATTGGGTGTCAAAGCTAGACACGTGGCACGAACTGGCAATCTACGCCTTGGAGGTGCTGGCCTGCCCTGATAAGCGCATTCGCCTGTCAACTGACAATGCTGACAGGTTGACGCTTATCAAGATGAACAAGGCCTGGATTTCCCCTGACTTCGCTACCCCACCACAGGAAAGCGACTGAACACTTTTAGGGTGTATTTTATACACTGTTTTCTCATGTAGGCCCTCAAAAATAATGTTTTCAAGGGTCTGTTCACCAGCAGGCCCTCAAAAATAATTTTTTCAAGAGTCTGTTCACCACCAGGCCTTCAACCATAATTTTTTCAAGGGTCTGTTAACCACCAGGCCCTCAAAAATAATTTTTTTAAGGGTCTGTTCACTAGCAGGCCCTCAACAATAATGTTTTCAAGGGTCTGTTCACCACCAGGCCTTCAACCATAATGTTTTCATGGGTCTGTTCACCAGCAGGCCCTCAAAAATAATATTTTTTTTAAGGGTCTGTTCACCACCAGTCCTTCAACCATAGTTTTTTCATGGGTCTGTTCACCACCAGTCCTTCAACCATAATTTTTTCAAGGGTCTGTTCACCACCAGGCCTTTAAAAATATTTTTTTCAAGGGTCTGTTCACCAGCAGGCCCTCAAAAATAATGTTTTCAAGGGTCTGTTCACCACTAGGCCCTCAAAAATAATGTTTTCAAGGGTCTGTTCACCACCAGGCCTTCAACCATAATGTTTTCAAGGGTCTGTTCACCAGCAGGCCCTCAAAAATAATGTTTTCAAGGGTCTGTTCACCACCAGGCCTTCAACCATAATGTTTTCAAGGATCTGTTCACCACCAGGCCTTCAAAAATAATGTTTTCAAGGGTCTGTTCACCACCAGGCCTTCAACCATAATTTTTTCAAGGGTCTGTTCACCACCAGGCCTTCAACCATAATGTTTTCAAGGGTCTGTTCACCACCAGGCCCTCAAAAATAATGTTTTCAAGGGTCTGTTCACCACCAGGACTTCAACCATGATGTTTTCAAGGGTCTGTTCACCACCAGGCGCTCAAAAATAATGTTTTCAAGGGTCTGTTCACCACCAGGCCCTCAAAAATAATGTTTTCAAGGGTCTGTTCACCACCAGGCCCTCAAAAATAATGTTTTCAAGGGTCTGTTCACCACCAGGCCCTCACAAATAATGTTTTCAAGGGTCTGTTCACCACCAGGCCTTTAAAAATAATTTTTTCAAGGGTCTGTTCACAAGCAGGCCCTCAAAAATAATGTTTTCAAGGGTCTGTTCACCACCAGGCCTTCAACCATAATGTTTTCAAGGGTCTGTTCACCACCAGGCCTTCAACCATAATTTTTTAAAGGGTCTGTTCACCACCAGGCCCTCAAAAATAATTTTTTAAAGGGTCTGTTCACCAGCAGGCCCTCAAAAATAATGTTTTCAAGGGTCTGTTCACCACCAGGCCCTCAACCACAATGTTTTCAATGGTCAGCTCACCAGCAGGCCATCAATCTTAATTTTTCACTGGTGTGTCTGATGCCCTCCTTTATGTGTAATAAAAGGTGTATCGGAGTGCCTGTTCCTTGTAATTTTTGCCAGTCTTGTCACTTTGTGCATAGGCTTTATGAGTGTATGACTCCCAGGACAAGAACAATTGTACCACAATGTGAATGAGGCCCTTCTTTATACCCGTTGTATTGGAGTGCCTGTTCCAGGTTTTAGGAGAATTATTTAAAGAATAACATATTATAAATAAAAAAAAAACAAAAGAAAATAAAAATGAAAAAGGCCTTTGGCGACGACTGTATGTCATTAAATATTTTGTATATCTACTAGAACTGACTCAGTTATTCAGTGAAATGTATATTTATTGAGCCATTTTTTTTCTTATTTCTTTGAACTGCTCACTGAGAAGGCCGCACATGCTCAGTTTAAATCAATATAAATATCATGCTTCTTTATGAGGCCACGCAATGGGTAGCAGTGTAAGAAAACTACTACTGAACTGTCTTAGTCTAAAATTAGTCTAAAACATAAGTTATATTTATGTTAACCGGAATACCTTTAACAGTGTCAGTGAATAGAAATGACTGGGTTATTACCTGAGCTCCTCAGCTGGCTGCTAATTAACTGGCTGTGTTGTTATGGAAACCTGTCCTCCCTGTGTCTGTCTGTGCAGAGAATGGCAGTTGGGGTTTAAAACCTAAGCTCCGTAAATCGGTCCAGTAGTTTGGTCGCGCATAGAGAACAGACAGACGGACAGACAGAAACTAATTTTTATAATATTAAGAGACAGTACAAAATTTTTTAACATGTTTTTACTTAACAAATATTTTGTTACTCACCCTGCCATATCTCAGCGCGGATCTGGTTAAGCCGCTCTGGGCATTTAAATTTAAGATCGGACCATTTGCACTGGATCTGGCTCGGGGTCCGCACGGTGTCGAACCGATGGCGCAAGGCTCTGATCACCTGCTTTATTAAATTCTTCTTATGGAGGTTAGGATGGCGGTGTGTGCCATCATAATCCCCTCTGTCCATCTGCCTGATCAGGTATTTCAGCTCTCCTGAGCTAAAAGCAGCTGAACGCCTGACTGCCATTTTTCACTGTGCCAGAGGACTGTACGCTGCGGCCTAGCGTAGTGCGTGCGTGCGTAGGACACATTCGCGGGACAATAGTACGCTAAAGATTCGTGCACATTTCGTACGCTCATGCGTACATATTCAGTTAAGTAGCGTACCTTTCACAACGCTAGACTGTATGTTCGTTATTTGTGCGGGAATGTTCGCAGATGCAATGTATGCGTACGCTAATGCGTACGTATTCAGTTCAGTAGGGAGTAGTATACTTTTAACAACGCTTAGACTGTATGTTCGTTATTTGTGCGGGAACGTTCGCCCCAACACGATCAGAATAACGAATATTTTTTAACGCTAATTCGCTCCTCTCCAATAATACGCTAATGCGTACGAACTAGTACTAATGTTACGCATTGTGCGCTAATGCGTACGAATTCACCCTCCCGATGCTGTTCCCGAACCATTTCTGATGTGTTTCCACCATTTTTTCACGTTTTTATATGGACCAGACACCCTCCCCTCATCCGAGCAGGGGTTGCCTGGTCTTCTCCCATTGACTTTAATTATGCTCGGGTGCTCGGCCAAGCACTCGAGCAGCCCCGAGTGCTCGGCCAGAGCACCCGAGCAGACGAGCAGGGAGCTGCTCGATCATCACTAGTATTCGCTTTACAAGACGCACCGCAATTTTCCCCCTACTTTTGGGGAAAAAAAGTGTGTCTTATAAAACGAAAAATACTTTCCACCATCATTTGCAAATAAATTCTTTAAAAAATCAGACAATGTGATTTTCTGGATTTGTTTTCTCATTTTGTTTCACATAGTTGAGGTCTACCTATGATGTCAATTACAGGCCTCTCTTATCTTTTGAAGTGGGAGAACTTGCACAATTGGTGGCTGACTAAATACTTTTTTTCCCCACTGTATATATCACATTATTATTACCACCTGCTAAGTTCCAGATTAAATCACCATTTGCAGCATGGAAAACAGCTAAATGGGCTGGAAGTGACTTAATAAGGTCCATGTATCTGGAGCCATGCTTACTGCAGAATAAGGAGACCAGGGTGGCAAGGCTTGGGCATACTCTCCCAACCAATGTTGGACATTTCTAGGCATGTGACATGTCACATTGTCTTGCTGGAAGATCCCATTCCCCCCTAGGGACAACAGTCAACATGTATGGGTGTATGTGATCTGCAAGGATGTATTCAAATCGGTTGAGCGTTCCTTCCACATGGATGAGTGGTCGCAGAGAATGCCATGAAGATATTCTCCAGACCACAACTCTGCTACCACCAGTTTGTGGTCTTCTAGTAATGGTTGCAGAGTGTCTGTTCTCTGATATTTCTCATCTTGCACACCAATGTCCATCTGTTCAATGAAGCGAAAAACATGACTTATTGGAGAAGGCAACCCTAAGCCAAATAATAGAGGTTCAGTTCTGATACTGCTGTGAAAATCCAAGCCTTTTCTGCAAATGCAACATCATTAGCATTAGTGCAATGACCATCCATCTGCTTCAGAGCTCCATATGCAGTAGGAGTTCACTGAACTATTGTTTTAGGCATATGTCTGGTACAGTGCCTTGCGAAAGTATTCGGCCCCCTGGAACTTTTCAACCTTTTGCCACATTTCAGGCTTCAAACAAAAAGATATAACATTTTAAATTTTTGGTGAAGAATCAACAACAAGTGGGTCACAACTGTGAAGTGGAACTAAATTTATTGGATCATTTAAACTTTTTCTGTAATAATAAAACTGAAAAGTGGGGCATGCAAAATTATTCGGCCCATTTACTTTCAGTTCAGAAAACTCACTCCAGAAGTTCATTGAGGATCTCTGAATGATACAATGTTGTCCTAAATGACTGATGAAGATAAATAGAATCCACCTGTGTGTAATCAAGTCTCTGTATAAATGCACCTGCTCTGTGATAGTCTCAGGGTTCTGCATCATGAAGACCAAGGAACACACCAGGCAGGTCCGTGATACTGTTGTGGAGAAGTTTAAAGCCGGATTTGGATACCAAAAGATTTCCCAAGCTTCCCAAGGCGCACTGTGCAAGCGATCATATTGAAATGGAAGGAGTATCAGACCACTGCAAATCTACCAAGACCCGGCCATCCCTCTAAACTTTCATCTCCAACAAGGAGAAGACTGATCAGAGATGCAGCCAAGAGGCCCATGAAATCACTCTGGATGAACTGCAGAGATCTACAGCTGAGGTGGGAGAGTCTGTCCATAGGACAACAATCAGTCGCACACTTCACAAATCTGGCCTTTATGGAAGAGTGGTAAGAAGAAAGACATTTCTCAAAGATATCCATAAAAAGTCTTGTTTACAGTTTGCCACAAGCCACCTGGGAGACACACCAAACATGTGGAAGAAGGTGCTCTGGTCAGATGAAACCAAAATCGAACTTTTTGGAAACAATGCAAAACCATATGTTTGGCATAAAAGCAACACAGCTCATCACCCTGAACACACCATCCCCACTGTCAAACATGGTGGTGGCAGCATCATGGTGTGGACCTGCTTTTCATCAGCAGGGACAGGGAAGATGGTTAAAATTGATGGGAAGATGGATGGAGCCAAATACAGGACCGTTCTGGATGAAAATCTGTTGGAGTCTGCAAAAGACCTGAGACTAGGACGGAGATTTATCTTCTAACAAGACAATGATCCCAAACATAAAGCAAAATGTACAATGGAATGGTTAAAAAATAAACGTATCCAGGTCTTAGAATGGCCAAGTCAAAGTCCAGACTTAAATCCAATTAAGAATATGTGGAAAGAGCTGAAAACTGCTGTTCACAAACGTTTTCCATCCAACCTCAAAGAGCTCGAGCTGTTTTGCAAGGAAGAATGGGCAAGAATTTCAGTCTCTAGATGTGCAAAACTGATAGAGACATACTCCAAGCGACTTGCAGCTGTAATCACAGCAAAAGGTGGCACAACAAAGTATTAATGCAAGGGGGCCGAATAATTTTGCACGCCCCACTTTTCAGTTTTATTATTACAAAAAAAGTTTAAATGATCCAATAAATTTCATTCCACTTCACAATTGTGACCCACTTGTTGTTGATTCTTCACCAAAAATGATTAAATGTTATATTTTTTTGTTTGAAGCCTGAAATGTGGCAAAAGGTTGAAAAGTTTCAGGGGGGCGAATACTTTTGCAAGGCACTGTAGCCCCTTCATTCATTCTGGCAGTGAGCTGCTCCACTGTAGGGTGTCGGGCCAGCCTACCACGCCTTCATAGCCAACAATTATCCTCTCACATCAATGGTAAGGTACTTAGTGTTTTGCAGTTTCCACATCACTTATTCACAAGGGTAAAATTTACCCACTCATGACACAGTTTCACTAGAGCAGCAAGCAGAAAATACATACTTTTTGTCTGGTCTTTTTGAAGGAATCTGCAGTGGAGGCCCTGAACTGAGTCTTCAACACAGATGTGAATAAACCCTAACACATCTTTGTAAGTTCCATTCATAAATATGAGCGTAAAATGTTGCAATATGTACTTTGTGTGTTTTGAGATGTAAGTACAGTATGAACTGATTTGGACATTCAATTCATTTTATTGAACTTGGATGGCTCTTTTATGTGGCAAATTTTCAATTAAAACTGTACCTAAACCCAAAAATTTTTTTTGTAAAACTTTTAGAGATGATATAACAAATAATTATAATATTTTTTATTTATTGATTTTATTGTTTTAATAGTAACACAAGCCCCCGAAGTTTGGATCTTTCTGTAAGCACTCTTTACTACAGCACATACATAATCTATACACTGTACCCATATGTGTGGTGTACGCACTGTGTGTTCTACCATATGTGCTGTAATGAGCTCTGTATCGCTGCTCCTCTTGAGCATACGATGTTTTTTTTTTTTAAAAAAATAATGCATCCCAGTAGGAGGGAGCAAATGCACCTGAAAGGTTTTTTTTCTGGGGTTGCCAGGAAGAGGAGGAGGAGGAATTCTGTGACCCTTGACCATGACTATATGAGGGCCTGCAACCAGGGTAATCTTCCTGCAGCAAAGTTCACACCTTATATTTGCTTGCACTATTTATTTAAAAAATATAATTAAACTACAGTTACTGTTTAAGAGCATGAAGAGTTAGCAAGACTTAGAAGATATGGGTAGATTATCTTAAACTGTACTTTTTGGATGGTTTACAGTACTTTTAAATAATGTAAGATGAAATGATTTGAATGCATTGTGTTATATCATGTTTTATGCATTTTTGAAAACTAGTTTGACAGTGGGCTCAGTATTCTATGCATGTGAGAGAAACTCAGGTTAAGGTGAGTTATTAAGAAATTTGTTATTTGTAAGTCAAGGACATAACAATGGGTGACATACAGGTCTATTTTAATATACAATACAATATACTCATAAATAATCAATGGGTACTTCACGGAGAATTTGCTCAATAGATGGGAAAAATTGTGAATATTTAAGATATTACCATTCTAAATCTATTTATTTCATCTAAAGTTATATTAAAAGTGCTTGTAAATTTGTGTAAATGTACAGCTTGCCATGAATTATTTATAGTGTTCCCTGAAGTTGTGCTCCAAAGACAATTGTTCTGGAGAGACCCACAGAAGTAAGGAAGAAAGTACAGAACACTCTAAAATATTTCCAGAAAGCAGTATAATACATTTAATTGTGTTGATGGTGATATTATTTTCCATTATTGCTATATGTCGTTAGTTTTCAGATTGCACAACAAATTACCACATGGCAACCATATAATTTAGATGTAGTCACAGGCTTGGAATAATGGCACCATTCAGGGGTGTGCACAAAAATCTGGGACCCAAAGCAAAGTTCAGAATTGAACTACCCCCCATACACATATAACTAAATATGGAAATTTATTTTGCTCCATTACATTTTTTGTAATTACGAAATTAATTATACTTTTGCTGTTATCAAATACAATGTACTGATTTATAAAGAAGGAACAATACTAGTGAGGCTTTTAGTCAGAGAAAATGTTCCATTTGACAACAGTTAAGCATGTGGTACTTGGTGGTACTTCATACCAGTTTGATAAATGACCCCATTTATTTCTATATATAGTGACATGAAATATGTCTTTAAAATATGCTTTACCTAAAGAGTTGATTTAAACAATAGTTTAAAGAAAACTTTAAGGAGAAAATGCATTTTCTTTTAAGTCCCAGACAACCCTTTTAAAAATGTAAATGTGTTTTAATATTACTTGCATCAACGATTTTTATAAACTTCATCAAATATTATCATTGATTGATACCGTCAACTTTCACTGCGGTCAATAATAAAACAATAATCATAAGCACCCGTTAATTAAATATAGATCTCCATAAGAGGCTGTTGAATGCAGATCAAAGACACCATAATTAGTTAGACATTCTTAATTATGTTTAATATAAGTATTAGAAACATAAATTGAAAGCATGTTCACTATTTTTCACTTAATAAGAAACTAAATATTATTACATTTTGAGCAGTAATGTAATTGGGGAAAATCATAAGTTATGAATTGGACAATTGGCCTTTTCACTCCGTTCACTGATTACTTACTTTAGTTATCTGAAAAAAACAATATACTTAACCAATAAGGCTATTACAATTACTTTAAAGAAACACATTTCTCTTTCTTTCTGCCAATTTAGAACTGATTGACATTACAGGAATTGTGGTATTATGAGATACAGATAAAACTTCTTCTTATGCACATTTGTAGTTAGAATTGTGAAAACTTTTCACGTTTTTGTGTTCAGAATAGTGAAAGGGTTGTTTTGTTTTACGGTGAAACCAGACAATCCTATGGACATGTTATCGACATCACGTTGACAACACCCAATCACTGGCCTTAACCATTACTGTAGTTGGGTAGGTAGAGCCTGGCTGGGAGAACTGGCACTGTGGCTCATTATCCAGCCGATAAAGAAATTACTCGTTGTTTATTGCATGTTGATCAAGCAAGTTCTCCAGTTTCATCCTGAAACTGGACACCCGCTCTTTGAAAAATACAGATTCAATTACTATTGCTATAAGAATATACCTGTCAGGCTGGTGTATAAAGAGTATGTTATATGTGCAGTATATGGTAGCTTCCATGACAGAAAGATCTTTAGGACATCACTAGAGATAAGCGAGCACTAAAATGCTCGGGTGCTCGTTATTCGAGTCGAATTTTTCCCGATGCTCGGGTGCACCTTTTTTTTTTTGGTCTCCTCCTGGCTGCTGGCTGGGACTTGTAGTGCAGCTACCGCCATCTTGGCTGCACACTGTTAGGGAGTGAAATTAGAATGTGGTTAGGCAGGAATCATCCACAAAGAACCCAACGGTCCTTCTAAGGGCTACAACGACCTTTTTTTTGGCCTCCTCTCGGCTGCTGGCTGGGACTTGTAGTTCAGCTACCGCCATCTTGGCTGCACGCTGTGCACAGTGACTGGTGGCAGAAGGGACAGCACGTGGTCCACACAGACCCAAAAGAAATTGCCCAAATTCCTCTCAGTACTCATTTTTGCTGCTGCTGTACCTTGGCTTGCTGAGATCTGTAGTGCAGTCTAGGGAATATGTTTTTTCTCTCAGTTATATATATTACAGTCCAGTGAACAATTATGTTGTGTGCTGTACAGTAGCGTCAGTCTAGGGTATATGTTTTTTTATTTCAGTTATATATCCTACAGTGCAGTACAAATTCTGTCATGTGCTGCAAACTAGGCGGAGTATAGAAAATATACATTTTTTTCTCTCATTCATATATCCTACAGTGCAGTGAAAAATTGTGTGCTGTGCGTTACACTAGCGGCAGTCTAGAGAATACGTTTTTTCTATCAGATACATTTAATACAGTCCAGTGAAAAATTCTGTGGTGTGTGGTACACTATCCGCAGTCTAGAGAATACGTTTTTGGCCTCAGATATTAATTCGACAGTTTAGTGATTACACAAAATGTTGAACCCAAGGGCTAAGGGTCGAGGACGTGGGCATCCAAGTGATGTAGTGGGGCAGAGGCCGTGGTCCTGGGCAGGGTGACACAGTACCTACTGATGAGGGAGCAGTGGAACGCCGCAGAGTTTCGCTCCCTAGCTTCAACTAACAACTTACAAGGTCACGTGGTACACCACTATTGAAACCACAACAGTGCGAACAGGTGATGACGTGGATAGCGAATAATGTGTCCAGTAATTTATCCACCACCCAGTCTTGATGATGAGGTGACTGACCCGAGCTGGGTTGGTAAGCCTAGTCAAGACAGTGCTTCTGAGGGGGAGGCAAGTGCAGCACCAGAACAGGTTGGAAGAGGCAGTGGGGTGGCCAGAGAGAGAAGCAGGGCCAGAGCAAGTAGATCAGCAACTGTTTCACGGAGTGAAGCTCCCGTGCCGAGGCCTAGATGTTCGCAAGTCTGGAGGTTCTTTAAAGAAAGTGAGGATGACCGACGGACCGTGGTGTGCAACTTGTGCCACACCAGGATCAGCAGGGGAGGCACCACTACCAGCCTAACCACTACCAGCATGCGCAGGCACATGACTCAATGGAACCAAGGCCATTCACCTCCTGCGGATCACACCACTGCTCCTTCCCCTGTGTCACATGCTGGCTTTGCGAGTCAACCCCCCACCCAGGACCCCGGCACGAGCGCCTCCCGCCCTACAACCACCCCTTCACCTCCACACCCTACACCAAGGTGTCCCAGCGCAGCGTTTAGCTGTCTTTGCATCAGACACCCACATGCACAAGCCCTAAACGTCCACATTTTCAAACTGCTGACCCTGGAGATGCTGCGCTATAGACTGGTATAGATTGAGGCTTTCCGCAATCTGATGGCAGTGGCTGTCCATCGGTACTTTGTCCCCAGCCCATGTCAGAGAACATCATCCGTGCCCTGACCAACGCGGTTACTGAGAAGGTCCACCTAACCACGGACACGTGGACAAGTGCTGCCGGGCAGGGACACTATATCTCCCTGACGGCACATTGGGTTAACTTGGTGGAGGCTGGGACCGAGTCTGACCCTGGGGACGCTCATGTAATGCCCACACCGAGGATTGCGGGGCCTACCTCGGTCACGGTTTCTCAGACTTATTATGCCTCTTCCTCCAACCCCTCCTCCTCCTCCTCCTCCTCCTACTCTCAAGTACAATCTGTGAGCACGGCGCCTTCAGTTGGTAGCTCAAGGAGCAGCAGCACTACCGTTGGTAAGCACCAACAGGCGGTGATGAAAGTTTATATAATTGAGTGAAAAAACGTATTCTCTAGACTGCGGCTAGTGTATCGCACGCCTCACAATTGTTCACTGGACTGTAGTTTATATAACTGAGAATAAACACGTATTCTCTAGACTGCGGCTAGTGTACCGCACACTGCACAATTGTTCACTGGACTGTAATATATATAACTGAGAATAAAAAAGTATTCTCTAGACTGCGGCTAGTGTATCGCACACCTCACAATTGTTTACTGGACTGTAATATATATAATTGAGAATAAAAATGTATTCTCTAGACTTTGTCTAGTGTACCACACACCTCACAATTGTTCACTGGACTGTAGTTTATATAACTGAGAATAAAAACGTATTCTCTAGACTGTGGCTAGTGTATCGCACACCTCACAATTGTTCACTGGACTGTAGTTTATATAACTGAGTGAAAAAACGTATTCTCTAGTCTGTGGCTAGTGTACCGCACCCCTCACAATTGTTCACTGGACTGTAATAAATATAACTGAGAATAAAAACGTATTCTCTAGACTGTGGCTAGTGTACCGCACACCTCACAATTGTTCACTGGACTGTAGTTTATATAACTGAGAATAGAAACGTATTCTCTAGACTGCGGCTAGTGTATCGCACACCTCACAATTGTTCACTGGACTGTAGTTTATATAACTGAGAATAGAAACGTATTCTCTAGACTGCGGCTAGTGTACCGCAAACCTCACAATTGTTCACTGGACTGTAACATATATATAAGTGAGAATAAAAACGTATTCTCTAGACTGCGGCTAGTTTACCACACACCTTACAATTGTTCACTGGACTGTAGTTTATATAACTGAGAATAAAAAAGTATTCTCTAGACTGCGGCTAGTGTATCGCACCCCTCACAATTGTTCACTGGACTGTAGTTTATATAACTGAGAATAAAAACGTATTCTCTAGACTGCGGCTAGTTTACCGCACCCCTCACAATTGTTCACTGGACTGTAGTTTATATAACTAAGAATATAAAAGTATTCTCTAGACTGCGGCTAGTGTACTGCTCACCTCACAATTGTTCACTGTACTGTAGTTTATATAACTGAGAATAAAAACGTATTCTCTAGACTGCGGCTAGTGTATCGCACACCTCACAATTGTTCACTGGACTGTAATATATATATAACTGAGAATAAAAACGTATTCTCTAGACTGCGGCTAGTGTACCGCACACCTCACTATTGTTCACTGGACTGTAGTTTATATATACGAGAATAAAAACGTATTCCCTAGACTGCGGCTAGTTTACCGCACCCCTCACAATTGTTTACTGAACTGTAGTTTATATAACTGAGAATAAAAACGTATTCTCTAGACTGCGGCTAGTTTACCGCATCCCTCACAATTGTTCACTGGACTGTAGTTTATATAACTGAGAATAAAAAAGTATTCTCTAGACTGCGGCTAGTGTATCGCACACCTCACAATTGTTCACTGGACTGTAGTTTATATAACTGAGAATTAAAACGTATTCTCTAGACTGAGGCCAGTGTACCGCAAACCTTACAATTGTTCACTGGACTGTAGTTTATATAACTGAGAATAAAAACGTATTCTCTAGACTGCAGCTAGTGTACCGCACACCTCACAATTGTTCACTGGACTGTAGTTTATATAACTGAGAATAGAAACATATTCTCTAGAATAAAAACGTATTCTCTAGACTGCGGCTAGTGTACCGCACACCTCACAATTGTTCACTGGACTGTAGTTTATATAACTGAGAATAAAAACGTATTCTCTAGACTGCGGCTAGTGTATCGCACACCTCACAATTGTTCACTGGACTGTAGTTTATATAACTGAGAATAAAAATGTATTCTCTAGACTGCGGCTAGTGTATCGCACACCTCACAATTGTTCACTGGACTGTAGTTTATATAACTGAGAATAAAAACTTATTCTCTAGACTGCGGCTAGTTTACCGCACACCTCACAATTGTTCACTGGACTGTAGTTTATATAACTGAGAATAAAAACGTATTCTCTAGACTGCGGCTAGTGTATCGCACACCTCACAATTGTTCACTGGACTGTAGTTTATATAACGGAGTGAAAAAATGTATTCTCTAGACTGCGGCTAGTGTATCACACACCTCAAAATTGTTCACTGTACTGTAGTTTATATAACTGAGTGAAAAAACGTATTCCCTAGACTGCACTACAGATCCCAGCAAGCCAAGGTACAGCAGCAGCAAAAATGAGTACTGAGAGGACTCTGGGCAATTTTATTGGGGTCTGTGTGGACCATGTGCTGTCCCCTTTCTGCCATCAGTCGCTGTGCACAGTGTGCAGCCAAGATGGCGGTAGCTGCACTACAAGTCCCAGCCAGAAGCCGAGAGGAGGCCAAAAAAAAATGTTGTTGTAGCCCTTAGAAGGATCGTTGGTTTCTTTGTGGATGATTCCTGCCTAACCACATTCTAATTTCATGCCCTAACAGTGTGCAGCCAAGATGGCGGTAGCTGCACTACAAGTCCCAGCCAGCAGCCTGTAGAAGACCAAAAAAAAAAGGTGCCTGTAGCCCTTAGAAGGGCTGTTGGGTTCTTTGTGGGTGATTCCTACTTAACCAACATCTAAATTCAGGCCCTAACACCCTCCCTGACAGACAGCAGCTCTATCCCTAATCTCATGTGTATGACGCGAGCAGCGCGGGACCAGATTCTTATATTCCCAGGTCATCTGATCTGGCCAGCCAATCCCTGCTATCGACTTGTAGGGGCCCCACTTGATGCTAGGAGGTACCAAAGACTCTCCTGCTTGTTGATTGGCTGAAAAAAGGCAGCTAACATGCAGGAAGAGGAAGTTGCCATTTCCTTGAGGATCACGATATGCTCATCCGAGTAGCGAGCATATGCGAATACCCTAATGTTCGGACGAGCATGTTCGCTCATCTCTAGACATCACCACTGTATTTTTAGTAGCTTTGAATTTGAAAAAAACACAACACTTTTAACACATTCTCTACTAATGGACTTGGATACAGTACATAATCCTAATCAGTATGTGCTGCAAAATATGATCAAAGTTCTGTAAGTTGCTATAAACTTAAAGGGAACCTGTCATCAACTTTATGCTGACCTCACTGAGGGCAGCATAAAATAGTGACAGAAATACTGATTTCAGTGGTGTGTCACTCATGAGCTAAAAGTAAGTGGTTGCCGAGAACCAGCATCATAATCATTGCAGCACAGGCCTTGAAAAGAGTCAAATCTGCTTGAGAAGAGTCATGGTTATTCATGAATTCCTGCTCTCCATGCCCACCTGCTGATGACTGACAGGCTTCTACCTAGTTTTCTCCCTTTCTCTCTAGGAGAGAACTACCAACCATCAGCAGGAGGGCGGGGAGTGCAGGAGATTAGGAATAACCATGACTCTTCTCAAGCAGATTTGACTCTTTTCAAGGCCTGTGCTGCAATGATTATGATGCTGGTTCTTGGCAACCACTTACTTTTAGCTCATGAGTGACACACCACTGAAATCAGCATTTCTGTCACTATTTTATGCTGCCCTCAGTAAGGTCAGCATAAAGTTGATGACAGGTTCCCTTTAAATTTAAAAAAATGCCCAAAAGACCATACTATAGTCATTTGAAGAAAAATGACCATCTCAGGAGGACATGACTGATGTTCTAATAAGTTAACAATATAACATTTTCATTCAGTAAGAACTTTATTTTACAAGAACATATGTATGCATTGGAAGACTTTGCAGCAACTTCTATAATTAATTCAATCTTTAAATAAAGCTTTGAAAAACATTACATTTAGTACTCCACACAGGAAATTTGCTGTAGATCAAAAGTAGTCGCTACATTTACCAAGAGCTTTAAAAGTCACTTCAGAACTTAGCAGTGAAATCTACTTTTAAAATCAATACAGTGCCTGAACATCAGTCATTTTTGTATCCATTGATTGCTCCAAATTCAGCATAAGTCATACTTCAACAAGTGGTATCCTTTTTATCCTTTCAAAGACCTATGCAGGCCTCAGCTCCCTGGATGTCTTATGCAGACAATTTCCTTTCCCAATTTTTTTTTTGAACAATAAAATGATATCTTTCTGGCCCAAGTAGAACAATTTAAATGACATTTCAGAAAATATCAAAAAGTCGTTTAAACAGTTACATGTTTTTTTACTACACATTCATTTTAAAGCTAAAGTGTGCAAGCTTAAAATAATATATATTCATGTATTCACTATTTAAACAAATGAACCATGAACCATCACATAATCCACCCTGCTCTCTTCCATCTTTAAAAAAGACTCCACCTGTTTGAGAAAAAAAAAATCTCAAGTTGTGCAGGTTGCGCTATTCTCTTTCCCCTCTCAGGTTAAGCCAACCACCTGAGATGGTTATGCAACATTAAAAGAAATATACCCAAAAAGAGACTCTCATTCCTTGGGAACTCTTTGTGCCTGTAGTTTGTGTTACCAGGATTCACTGCTCAGGGGCTCTCTGCATATACACTCATATATCTCTAAAGAGTGAAACACTGTACAATGTGATAATAATGATTGCGGATGTCAGTGGCTACATATATTAGAATAAATCACAGAAAATGAATATTAGTGCACAAAAATATATGCAAACAATATATACTGTATAAACTAAGACCTCATTCTGATATGATAAAATCTGAGACTCTTAGCCAATATATTTTGATCAAAACACATCTGTGCCCACCTACCCAGCGTCACGGTGGTCTCAGGTCAGGCAGGTCCTACGCTAAACCTAACTATGCCGTTGGGCATCTATATCTAGGAGCGTGGACGCTGCACATATAGGTGTGTTGCTCCTAGTGACCTCTATGTGCATACAGCAACCAATGAGAGGAGGAGCAAACACACCTATATGTACCACGCAATCAAGGCACTCAATTTGATAGGAAGAGCAAAAGTGCACAAGAATGCTACTCAAGATAGGCTAAGAGCGCATTCACACCTGAAGGTGCCACTCCCTCAAGTACATGTTATAAACTAAGCAAAACTCACAGAAACAAAAGGATAAAAAACATCCTGCATGATGTGATAATAATGATTGCGGATGTCAGTGCCCACGCTCCTACATGTAGATGCCCAACGGCATAGTTAGGTTTAGCGTAGGACCTGCCTGACCTGAGACCACCGTGACGCTGGGTAGGTGGGCACAGATGTGTTTTGATCAAAATATATTGGCTAAGAGTCTCAGATTTTATCATATCAGAATGAGGTCTTAGTTTATACAGTATATATTGTTTGCATCTATTTTTGTGCACTAATATTCATTTTCTGTGATTTATTTTGATATATGTAGCTACTGACATCTGCAATCATTAGAAACACTGTACAACACATAGAATACAGATGTGATTTTGAAAAAGGTGATCAAGTCTATAAAGTAAAGTAACATAAATCAGAAGAATTTTTCAGTTTTTTGGTTCTAGAAAGTTCTGTCATATACAGGAGCAGCCTCCCTACAAAATATTGTATTGACTGTATTTTGAGTAAAATATTGTACAATGGAATTGCATCATCTTTCGTTATTGAGGAAGAAGGGTTAATATGATCCATTTGTATATTCACATAATGATTCATATACATTATGTTATAGGTTAAAAAATATGCCATATCAGTCATGCTGAAGGGTTAATATGGTAGTTTTCCACAATGTGATTCAATGACTAATGGGAGGGGGTTCCTAGCAACTAAAGACTGTAGCAGTGACGCTATTAGGAGATGGGGCTGCCATAGGCATCTGTTATAAGTGGTTGTCTGCAGCCAAATCATGTGAAACATATTGCTGACAAGTCATATCCTGGATAGGGCCTGTACGTGAGGTTTGCACCACAGTCCTGGAGTATAATTCAACTAGGTGGTGACAAGTTGACCTCCGTGAAGGGGATCAGGCAGTATCAGCCATTAGAGAAATACTGAAGAAGGAGGTAGCATACACGACAAAGCATTGCAGGGAGTTCTATCACCAAGCCCACTAATCAGTATCCCATCTGTGATGTGTATGTACAATGCAGCCCCAAAGGTCTACTAGGCTCAAGTTCTGTGTCTTTGGAAAACTGCCATAATCAACATTAAGAATATCTCCAGAGTAAAGTCTACATTATTACTGTCACACTGTACCTTAACTCTAGCTGCTACAGATAAAAGGAATTGTGATAAAACATGTCACAGTCTCATCTCGTGAAGACGTTAATTAACATATTCTTGCCATTTCTTACTTAACATGTTAACCATTCCTTTTAGCCCTGCTACATGCAGGCACCCGTAAACTCATCAGAATCTAATAATAATCTTAGTCAGTGAGAGTGGTAATAAAACCAGTGCCATATTTTGAAGGTACTGTTTGCTGAGCCATATGTAACTTAATAGTCTGTGATTATTTTTACAGTTAGACTAGACCATGCAGCAAATCATTTTCTGTGCCCCTGTGCTATAGCCAGTGTGCTTTGCCTTCTCTCTATTTTACTGGCTATGTGCTGTGATGAAGTGATGGAGCAGAACGATTCTGGTGTCCATTCAGCCGCTATCATTACTTATTGCTTCAATCGCCTCACAGTGTATTGGCAATAGGATGTCTATTCTAAGAAAATGTAAAATGACTTCTCAAAATGATATCTAAGGTTGAATATACTAAATAGTAAGAGTGATTTTTAATACATAAAACATTATTTTAAGAATATTTTAAAGCAAAACTACATTTCCTAGTCTACCAGCTTGTAACTTGCATAGATATACTTTGCATATACCTGAATAAGGGGAATGCATTGCCAAACTAGTTTTCTGGCATCAAAGGCTGGATTTCTCATTAAATACAGGAGGATGGTGCCTAGAGATGGTTATGTGTCAAAGAGCAAATAGGGGAAAATTTATCAAAGGCTATATGACAGACTGGAGTGCAAAAGTCACACATTTTCAATATTACACCACTGTACCCACTTTTGAAAAGGGTATGAGCTTCCACAGATTTACTCTAATTTACACCAGAAACTGGCACATATTATAGCACAAATCTATGCCAGCTCAAAACCAGCCTATAAATGAGCTTTTCTGCAGCTCAAATTAGCAGAATATGTGCCAAATTTATTAAGAGCACTGTGCCTCTTAATTTGGTATAGCTTACTCCAGCACACTTCTTACTAATGCTGGTATAAATCTGCCCCATACCCTCAGAGTGAAGGCTTGTAATATATATACGTAGCTATGGGTAAACGCAGTATTAATAAACAGCATGTTTAAAAACACACTGCACCATTGCATATTTGAAAAAACATGTCCCTTATTGGGGGCAGATAGTGTTTAAACACACACAGTGTTATGGGGAAAAAAACAATGTCAGAAACAGTGGTTTACCTGCCAGTCGGATACCTGCCCGTAGTTATACACAAACAAGTGTTGTAAGTGGTAAGATAAGTTCTAAGTTGTTTAGGGGTAATAGTGACATGTGGCAGCAAAAGTAGTAGCAGCAATAGCAGCACATCATGTAACAGACAAGGCAGTAGATGTGTTTCAGCTATGCAGGGGTAATAATAGTAGTAGCAGTAGCAGCCAGGTAGAGCTAATGGTAGTGGCAGTAGAAAGAGTAGCAGCTGCAGCATTTGCAGCAGAAGCCATACAGTACAGAACATGATGGCTGGCAGGCAGACAGCGGCATGATGGGACAGTTGATAAAAAGCCACTGTCAGCAATGGCAGGACTATTCATCAGCCTAAACTGAAGGTGTGTGAAAATCCTCAAGGATTCATGCCTCATTCATTTTGACAAAAGTGATGTTACTAGAACACTAGTGGAAGATAAGTTTGTCCATTTAGTTGTGACAATGCCATCTACTGGGCTGAAAACCCTCTCTGACACTGGAGGCTGACAATTCAGTACAGAGCGAACAAACTAGGCCAGTTCCAGCCACTGTTACAATCTGACCGCCCAAAAGTCCATGGGGTCAGGAAATAGGGTGTGTGCCGGAGAAAGGCCCAGTCTAGATAGGATGAATCTGGTTGTTCAGGCGGTACATCAGGAGGTTTGCTGATTTACGTTATCATGGCATGGCATATGAAAAAAAAAAAAGCTCCATCATGTTAATGAGACTGAATTAACTCCTGCGGCTTCTGCCTCTTGATCAGACATGTGGGCGGTAGGCACCTGCTCGCCGAAAGCTTTGACAAGCTGCATACACAGTTTATCCTGGTAATTCAGGAATTTGGCCTCCCTTTTAGCAGCCGGAAAAATATTCTGCCACTGTGCTTTGATAGCAAGAGTCTAAAAGCATGGCCTATCCAGTATTCATTAAATTGCTTGATGCTAACGATATACCTGTCAGTACTTAAGCAAGCAAGCATACAGCTTGCCATTCTCACCAACGTGCCTGAAAACTCAGTTCTTTCTGGCTTAGCCTCCTACTGCAATGGTCAGTCATCATGGCAAGTTTCATTTTCAACATCTCATCCTCCTGCACAAGCAACTCCTCCTCCTGTTCCTCCTCTATTGGTAGCTCCTCATCCTCCTCTTCCATGGCACTTTGTCCTTATGGGTCCCCAACAGATACAGGGTGGCCAGAAAAATGTGTAAGCTGATATTCTTCAGTCAGCCCTTGTTGCATCAGTGTGAGCATTTGTTCTAATATATATATATATATATATATATATATATATATATATATATTAATATTAAGGAATCGTACTCACTTGACCAGTGAAAAGAGGCAGGGACACCACGAACTTCTCCAAAGTTCTTGTTTATTCAGCTTTCCAAATGATACAGACGTAATTCCGGATTGCAGCCGGGTCAAATAAATGCAGCACACACAGTCAGTGTTGCCTCACACTGACTGCTCATTTCCCCACACTGAGACACACCCAAGTCCAGCAGCAGGATTAAATAGAAATGCTGGACATGAGCACACCTGAAAACCTGAACTGGAGCATGGGGAACAGGCACCCACCCAGCACATTGCCTGTTCCCAGTAAAAGCCAGACCCGGACTAGCTGGAACCAGCTACTCTAACTATTAGGGCATTCACTGACTACCTCAGTGAACACAGAGTTGCTGGCCTTTACCCCACCAAGGCTGGGCACCTTGGTGGCACGCTCCTAATAAACCGAACTCCTACTCAGAATACTTCCTGCAGCATTCTGGGTGACACGTAACTTGACTCACAGATAATTATAATTATTAAAGGTAGGCGTCCTCAAATAAACAAAATCTCACAGTACTATCGGGCGCTAAAACATCAAAAACAAAAAAAAACTTTATTATAAATATTGGATAAAATAGGGTAGATACATGCGCCCTTCTACATAAAGGGTCTTATAGCAAATAGGCCCCAGCCTGATGTGGAGGTCTCCCTGCACACCACTAGTTGCTCAAAAATGGCCAAAATATAGTCAGTATCCCGTCTACCGAACTTTCTCTGTTGGAAAGCAGGACCTCTCACTACCTACCTCCTATCCGGTTGACTAATAGTGCCTGTATAAATATGGCTTACTTCACTCACGAAATATAACTCTATCCCGTCTACCGAACTTTCTCTGTTGGAAAGCAGGACCTCTCACTGCCTGCCTCCTATCCGGTTGACTAATAGTGCCTGTATAAATATGGCTTACTTCACTCACGAAATATAACTCAACGCGTTTCTGGGTGATCTAATAACACCCTCATCAGGAGCAATAGAGCAAAATTAGTACTGCCAATTGTTGATAACAGACAAACAAACATATAAGGACGGCGCACGCCACCTCTCTCTGTGGCGGCACCTCCGGCACTAGTTCGGCCGTGACACGGCCGGCGAGGTACCTCGTATAAGAGGGTAATTCTCCACCCCTCTTACCTGCCCACAACCAATCAGCTGCTCGTCCAGCCTCCGGCAGTGCAATAGTCTGCACGCGTGCAATACTCTGCAGACGAGCGCTGACTCAATGTTTGGCTGCAGGAGATCATCATGTGCTCTCACTACATGAACACCCCTCTTACCCGCCCACAACCAATCAGCTGCTCCTCCAGCCTCCGGCAGTGCAATAATACGCACGCGTGCAATAGTCTGCAGACGAGCGCTGACTCAATGTTTGGCTGCAGGAAATCATCATGTGCTCTCACCACATGAACACATATTGGTGGGACCAATCGGCGGCCTTTAGAATTGTCATAAACATTACAACATGAAGGCAATAACATTACAATTATATGGCTTGAACATGCAGCTCTACATAGTTTATAATCGCCACAAAATGTCATAAACTACCTAAACTTAACCTAATAGCCCACGCTAACTATACCAAGTAATGATAAAGGATCAAAGACACGTAACTTCCCTCAAATACGACACCTGTCACTGCCTTACCTGTCGCTGCCTCACATACCCCCCCCTCTGTTCAAACCTGTGGGGGTGAACACATGCCATGCAGTGGACTCTGGACAGAGCATCTGCATTCCCCTGCAGCGTCCCTGCCCTGTGCTCCACTGTAAACTTGAAGTTTTGCATGGAGAGGAACCATCTGGTAACCCGAGCATTTCTCTCCTTCGCCTGGCTCATCCACGTGAGAGGTGAATGATCAGTCACCAGACGGAACGTCCTCCCCAGCAGATAATAGTGGAGAGATTCGAGTGCCCACTTGATGGCCAGGCACTCCCTCTCCACTATGCTGTACCTCGCTTCCGCTGGCGTTAGCTTACGGCTCAGGAAACTAACGGGATGCTCCTCCCCGTTAACCTCCTGAGACAGCACTGCACCTAGACCTACCTCAGAGGCATCTGTCTGTACAATAAATTCTTTATTGAAGTCGGGTGTAACCAGGACCGATGTCCCACACAACACCGACTTCAATGCTCTGAAGGCCTTCTTTGCCTGAACATTCCAGCGGACCATTACGGACTTCCGACCTTTTAAAAGATCTGTCAATGGAGCTGACAAAGTGGCAAAATTGGGAATAAACCTCCGGTAATATCCCATTAACCCTAGGAAGGCTTTCACCTGCCTCGTCGTCAGGGGGCGGGGCCAGTTCTGTATAACTTCTATTTTATTTACCTGGGGTTTGATGACTCCCCGTCTGATTACATATCCCAGGTACCTAGCCTCTTCCAACCCTATCGTACATTTCTTGGGGTTGGCGGTTAATCCCGCTTTTCGGAGAGAATCAACTACCGCCTGCACCTTCGGTAGGTGACTCTCCCAGTCCGTGCTAAATACCACTATATCATCGAGGTATGCCGAAGCATACTGACGATGGGGCTGGAGGATGATATCCATTAGCCGCTGGAACGTGGCTGGAGCACCATGTAATCCAAAGGGCAACACCTTGTATTGATACAGCCCTTCGGGGGTGACAAAAGCAGTTTTTTCCTTTGCAGCCTCAGTTAAGGGCACCTGCAAATACCCTTTTGTAAGATCTAAGACCGAAAAGTACCGAGCTTGTCCTAATCTCTCTATTAACTCATCAGCTAAGGGCATTGAGAAGGCGTCAAATTTTGAGACCTCATTGAGCTTCCGGAAATCGTTACAGAATCGTAACGTACCATCTGGTTTTGGTATAAGGACTATTGGAGTAGCCCACTCACTCCGAGACTCTTCAATGACCACTAGTTGCAGCATTGATTTCACTTCCTCAGATATGGCTTGTCGCCGAGCCTCAAGTACCCGATAAAGCTTTAAGCAAACTTTGACCTGGGGCTCAGTGACAATGTCATGTTGGATTATGGATGTACGTCCAGGAAGTTCGGAGAATTCATCCCTATTCCGACTCACGAACTCCCTGACCTCTTGATCTTGTTTAGTAGACAGGCCATCCGCTATTTTCACTGTGGCGGAAGCTTTCTCGGAGACCACCGGTGAAAATGGAGTCTTCTTTGCAGAGGAACCAGAGAGCGGGTTGTCCACCAGTAGACTTTCTCTATCTTTCCAGGGCTTTAATAAATTGACATGGTACACCTGCTCTGGCTTCCGCCGACCTGGCTGGCGTACCTTGTAATTTACTGTCCCCACTTTCTCTATCACTTCGTAGGGCCCTTGCCACCTTGCAAGGAACTTACTGTCAACTGTGGGTATAAGTACCAGTACCCGGTCACCTGGGTTAAAGGTCCTCACCCTGGCTGCCAGGTTGTATACCCGGCTCTGAGCCAGTTGTGCCGCTTCCATATGTTCCCAGACAATCGGCAGAACTGTCTCCATCCTTTCCTGCATTTTCTCTATATGTTCGATGACACTCTTATGTGGGGTGGGCTGTTGCTCCCATGCCTCTTTAGCAACGTCAAGCAAACCCCGAGGGTGTCTGCCATACAATAATTCAAAGGGCGAGAACCCAGTGGACGCCTGGGGCACTTCTCGCACAGCGAACAATACATACGGCAGCAGGAGATTCCAGTCTTTCCCATCTTTAGATACAGCTCTCTTGAGCATGTTCTTTAAAGTTTTGTTAAACCTTTCCACCAGTCCGTCTGTTTGGGGATGGTACATGGACATGTGTAAGTGTTTAACATTTAACAACCGGCAGAGTTCCTTCATGACCTTAGACATGAAGGGAGTCCCCTGGTCTGTCAAGATCTCCTTAGGTATCCCTACGCGAGAAAACATTCCCATTAATTCTTTGGCTGTGTGTCCCGTGACACCTCGAGATCTGGGAGGGATGGGGTTTCGACAGTCTCTCCAGCCAATACCACTAAGGGAAACCTATCGGGATTACACTCTAGATCTGTGGTGGAGACCCCTATGGCTGGTACCCCGGAGTCGGGGTCTTCGGGTTCAGGACCCAGACAGATTTCCTCCCCAAGAGAACGCATTCTGTCCTTCCACAAAGTCCAGAATATAGGTAAGTCTCTTCCCAAAATGGCGTCATAGGGAAGACGTTGTACTACCGCCACAACGTGTTGTACATCCCCACTTGCCATGCACAGGTTAATCCTCGTTGTGGGATATTCCCGCAGATCGCCATGAATACAGACTATAGCTAATTTTTGTTTCGCTGGGACTTCTTCTGACACCAGCGACCCACGCACGAGGGTCACCAGGCTCCCAGAATCCAGCAGTGCCTTGACCTGGTACCCGTTAATAGAGACCTGACACAGGGGGGGCATATCCGCAGCCATCAGGGGGTCAGCGGTACACACAGGCCGGGCATAGAAGGAGTACCGACGAGCGAACCCACAGTCCATGGGTTCAGAAGTTAAGGGGCAGTTTGCAGCCATATGTCCTGGACCGTGGCAGCGCCAGCATCGAATTACAGTGGCCTCGCGGGACCCCGGGTCTCGCTTAACAGGGATTTGGTTTGCGTGACCCCCCATAGGGAGGTGTGACCTTTTCCTAGGCTCCTTAGGCTGGGTGGGGGGCTGGCACGCATCCCTTGCATGTGCAGAACCCCTTACCAAGCCCTGGGTCGCCATATACCGCTCGACCAGGCTAACCAGCTGATCAAGGTTGCCTGGGTCTCCTTGACCCACCCAGCGCTGAATAGCAGCTGGCAGAGTGCGTACAAACCAGTCAACTACCACCCTCTCAATCATTTGGGCAGGGCTTAAAGTCTCAGGTTGGAGCCACTTCTTCACCAGGTGCAACAAGTCATATGCCTGAGACCTGGCGGGTTGGGACTCTGAAAACACCCACTGGTATACCCTTTGCGTTCGCACATAAGTGTTGATCCCCATCCGAGCCAAAACCTCACCTTTGAGTTTCTTATAGTCCCGGGCGTCCTCATGGCTGAGGTTAAAATAGGCTTTCTGGGCATCTCCTACCAGGAATGGTGCCACCACTTCAGCCCACTGGTCGGATGGCAGGTTTTCCTGCTCCGCGGTTCTTTCAAACACCGTAAGGAAGGCGTCCCTGTCGTCCTCTGGACTCATTTTCTTCAGCGCTGACTGGACTTTATCCCGGGCTGCAGACGGAAACGTGGTCACTGCTGGTGAGGTCACTGCACTCGGCCTGTTGGGCGTTCGCCTGGACCAGCTGCTGTAACACGGCCTCCATCTTGTCCATTGTCTTAGGGCAAAACTTGGCCAGCTTTATCCAGGACATGCACAATTGTGTTTGTCTCACTGGTCTATTGCTCGCATCCTCCACCATATGTAAGGAATCGTACTCACTTGACCAGTGAAAAGAGGCAGGGACACCACAAACTTCTCAAAAGTTCTTGTTTATTCAGCTTTCCAAATGATACAGACGTAATTCCGGATCGCAGCCGGGTCAAATAAATGCAGCACACACAGTCAGTGTTGCCTCACACTGACTGCTCATTTCCCCACACTGAGACACACCCAAGTCCAGCAGCAGGATTAAATAGAAATGCTGGACATGAGCACACCTGAAAACCTGAACTGGAGCATGGGGAACAGGCACCCACCCAGCACATTGCCTGTTCCCAGTAAAAGCCAGACCCGGACTAGCTGGAACCAGCTACTCTAACTATTAGGGCGTTCACTGACTACCTCAGTGAACACAGAGTTGCTGGCCTTTACCCCACCAAGGCTGGGCACCTTGGTGGCATGCTCCTAATAAACCGAACTCCTACTCAGAATACTTCCTGCAGCATTCTAGGTGACACGTATCTTCCCTCAAATACGGCACCTGTCACTGCCTTACCTGTCGCTGCCTCACAATATATATACACACAGTGCCTTGCGAAAGTGTTCGCCCCCCTGAAACTTTTCAACCTTTTGCCACAGTTCAGGCTTCAAACAAAAAGATATAACATTTTACATTTTTGGTGAAGAATCAACAACAAGTGGGTCACAATTGTGAGGTGGAACGAAATTTATTGGATCATTTAAACTTTTTTTTGTAATAATAAAACTGAAAAGTGGGGTGTGCAAAATTATTCGGCCCCCTTGCATTAATACTTTGTTGCGCCACCTTTTGCTGCGATTACAGCTGCAAGTCGCTTGGGGTATGTCTCTATCAGTTTTGCACATCTAGAGACTGAAATTCATACCCATTCTTCCTTGCAAAACAGCTCGAGCTCTTTGAGGTTGGATGGAGAGTGTTTGTGAACAGCAGTTTTCAGCTCTTTCCACATATTCTCAATTGGATTCAGGTCTGGACTTTGACTTGGCCATTCTAAGACCTGGATACGTTTATTTTTTAACCATTCCATTGTAGATTTTGCTTTATGTTTGGGATCATTGTCTTGTTGGAAGATAAATCTTCGTCCTAGTCTCAGGTCTTTTGCAGACTCCAAAAGGTTTTCATCCAGAATGTTCCTGTATTTGGCTCCATCCATCTTCCCATCAATTTTAACCATCTTCCCTGTCCCTGCTGATGAAAAGCAGGCCCAAGCCATGATGCTGCCACCACCATGTTTGACAGTGGAGATGGTGTGTTCAGGGTGATGAGCTGTGTTGCTTTTATGCCAAACATCGTTTTGCATTGTTTCCAAAAAGTTTGATTTTGGTTTCATCTGACCAGAGCACCTTCTTCCACATGTTTGGTGTGTCTCCCAGGTGGCTTGTGGCAAACTGTAAACGAGACTTTTTATGGATATCTTTAAGAAATGTCTTTCTTCTTGCCACTCTTCCATAAAGGCCAGATTTGTGAAGTGTGCGACTGATTGTTGTCCTATGGACAGACTCTCCCACCTCAGCTGTAGATCTCTGCAGTTCATCCACAGTGATCATGGGCCTCTTGGCTGCATCTCTGATCAGTCTTCTCCTTGTTTGAGATGAAAGTTTAGAGGGACGGCCAGGTCTTGGTAGATTTGCATTGGTCTGATACTCCTTCCATTCAATATGATCTCTTGCACAGTGCTCCAGTGGATGTTTAAAGCTTGGGAAATCTTTTGGTATCCAAATCCGGCTTTAAACTTCTCCACAACAGTATCACGGACCTGCCTGGTGTGTTCCTTGGTCTTCATGATGTAGAACCCTGAGACTATCACAGAGCAGGTGCATTTATACGGAGACTTGATTACACACAGGTGAATTCTACTTATCTTCATCAGTCATTTAGGACAACATTGGATCATTCAGAGATCCTCAATGAACTTCTGGAGTGAGTTTTCTGAACTGAAAGTAAATGGGCCGAATAATCTTGCACGCCCCACTTTTCAGTTTTATTATTACAAAAAAAGTTTAAATGATCCAATAAATTTCGTTCCACTTCACAATTGTGACCCACTTGTTGTTGATTCTTCACCAAAAATGTAAAATGTTATATCTTTTTGTTTGAAGCCTGAAATGTGGCAAAAGGATGAAAAGTTCCAGGGGGGCGAATACTTTCGCAAGGTACTGTATATATATATATATATATATATATATATATACTAGCAGAAAGACCCGGCTTCGCCTGGGTATATTTCATCTATTTATTTAATGTTTCTGTGTGTCGTTGCAGAGAGAAAGTCAATGCAGCTGACAGAAATTGATTTTTACCTTCATTTTTTCAATCCCTATTGGCTGCGGAGTGGGAGGGGGTGTGGTTTAATGGGACACCGGGGGGGGGGGTTAAGTCCTTCATTTCAGGGTGGCCTGAATTATAGGTTAATGCCATGGTAATTTGAGGTAACACAATGGGTAGCAGTGGAAGAAAACATTGCTTTGCGCGGGTATATTTAATCTATTTCATTTAATGTTTGTGTGTGTCGTTGCAGAGAGAAAGTCATCCTCCCTCCCATCCCTGCAGCTGACAGATGTTGATTTTTACCTTCAATTGTTCAATCTCCATTGGCTGCGGAGTGGGAGGGGTCATGGCCTGACTGAGTCGGGGGCATGACGTTGCAAGACCTGGGGCGGGGTTTTAAGTCCTTCTTTTGATGGTGGCCAGAATTACAGGTCGATGACATGGTAATTTATGAGGACACGCCATGGGTAACAGTGGAAGAAAACATTGCTTTGCACGGGTATATTTAATCTATTTCATTTAATGTTTCTGTATGTTGTTGCAGAAAGAAATCCAACTTCCCTCCCACCCCTGCAGCTGACAGAAGTTGATTTTTACCTTCATTTTTTCAATCCCCGTTGGCTGCGGAGTGGGATGGAGCGTGGTTTCGAGAGATCTGGGGCGGGGGTCAGAGTGGCATGAATTACAGGTCGATGACATGGTGATTTATGGGGACCCGCAATGGGTAGCAGTGGAAAAAAACATCTTTTATTAGTACTGAATGGTCGTAGTCTAAAATTAGTCAATTTCATCTACGATTTTTGTGTGTCGTTGCAGAGAGAAATTCACCCTCCCACCCCTGCAGCTGACAGAAGTTTATTTTTCCCTTCATTCTTTCAATCCCTGTTGGCTGCGGAGTGGGAGGGGGCATGACCTGACAGAGTTGGGGGTGTGGCTTAGCAAAGCGCTTCGCATAGGTGATTTAATCTATTTCATTTAATGTTTCTGTGTGTCGTTACAGAATGGCTGCAGAGTGGGAGGGGGCGTGGTCTGACAGAGTTGGGGGCGTGACTTAGCAAGACGATTCGAACAGTTGTAGTCTATAATTAGTCTATTTTATCTAAAATTTTTGTGTGTCGTTGCAGAGAGAAATTCACCCTCCCACCCCTGCAGCAAACAGAAGTTTATTTTTACCTTTATTTTTTCAATCCCCGTTGGCTGCGGAGTGGGAGGGGGCGTAACCTGACAGTCGGGGGCGTGGATTAGCAAGACGCTTCGCATGGATGTATTTAATCTATTTCATTTAATGTTTCTGTGTGTCGTTGCAGAAAGAAAGTCAACCTCCCACCCACCCCTGCAGCTGACAGAAGTTGATTTTTACCTTTATTTTTTCAATCCCTGTTGGCTGCGGAGTGGGAGGGGACGTGGCCTTACAGAGTCGGGGCGTGGCTTAGCAAAGCGCTTTGCATAGGTGCATTTAATCTATTTCATTTAATGTTTCTGTGTGTCGTTGCAGAATGGCTACGGAGTGAGAGGGGGCGTGGCCTGACAGAGATGGGGCGTGGCTTAGCAAAAGGCTTCGAACGGTTGTAGTCTATAATTAGTCTATTTCATCTAAAATTTTTGTGTGTCGTTGCAGAGAGAAATTCACCCTCCCACCCCTGCAGCAAACAGAAGTTTATTTTTACCTTCATTTTTTCAATTCCCATTGGCTGCGGAGTGGGAGGGGGCGTGACCTGACAGAGTCGGGGGCGTGGATTAGCAAGACGCTTCGCATGGGTGTATTTAATCTATTTTATTTAATGTTTGTCTGTGTTGTTGCAGAAAGAAAGTCAACCTCCCACCCATCCCTGCAGCTGACAGAAGTTGATTTTTACCTTTATTTTTTCAATCTCTGTTGGCTGCGGAGTGAAAGGGGGTGTGGCCTGATGGAGTCAGGGGTGTGGCTTAGTGAGACCTGGGGCGGGGGTTTTAAGTACTTCTTTTAGGGTGGCCTGAATTAAAGGTCAATACCATGCTTATTTATGAGCCCACGCAATAGACAGCAGTGGAGGAAAACATCTTTTATTACTACTGAACTGTAGTAATAGAAAAAAACATAAGTTATATTTATGGTAACCGGAATACCTTTAACAGTGTCAGTGAATAGAAATGGATGAGATCCTCAGCTGCTGATAATTACCTGGTTGTTATGGAAACTCCCTCCCTGTGTGTGCCTTTGCAGAGAATGGCAGTTGGAGTTTAAAACCAAAGCTCCCAGTTGTAATGTTGGCTAATGGAGATCATATTTTGGGAATATCTCAGGAACGGTATGTCCTAGAGAGATGAGACCTGGTCTAAAACCTTCCCGGACACCTGATGTACCTGTGTGCCGAATTTGGTGAAAATCAGTCCAGTAGTTTGGTCGCGCATAGAGAACAGACAGACAGACAGACAGAAACTCATTTTTATATTATTAAGAGATATATATATATATATATATATATATATATATATATATATATATCAGGGGGATGACATTTTTGATGCTGCAGTTTTCCTCTTCAAAGGATCTGAGTATCCGACAGATGTCTGTGATGAACTGCCATTGCCTGACTGCAAAACAACACATGCTTTCTGCTGAGGTGGTCTGGTGCTTGACAAAATCATTCATTGCTTTACGCTGCTCGCACTGACACTCCAGCATATGCAAGTTGGAATTCCAGTGAGTACGAACATTGTGGATGACACACTGTTCTGTTGCTACAAGTCTAGGAAGGAGTTCTTTCACACATAAGAATGGCTGAAAATACGAGGACAGTCTCCTAGAAATGGTCATCACCTTCTTCAAGCCATGGTACATTTTCAAAAAATAATGCACCTTAAATTTAATACAATCAACATACAAAGAGCATGTGTTATTTCTTAAAAGCGCAGCAAAGCCATAATATTCCCTCCATTGTCACTGATCATTAGAGATGAGCGAATCTATTCGCCACTTCGTAGATTCGATACGAATCTTGGAAATTTTCCGCTGCAAAGCGAAACCGGATTTTTTGAGATTTGCTTTGTTAGATTCGAAAATGTTCTTAAAGCTTTCTACACATTCGCTACGTACTTGTCCGATAAATTGTACGCTAATGTTACGTACTGTATAAGTTACTTTATATGCTGATGCGTACGGATTCAGTTAATTAGCAAACTTTTACTATTTGTTATTCGTGCGGCAAAAAGCCCGGGAAGAAAGCGGTCACCTGACCTAGTGGGAAGGGCTTGCTCTGATTGGCTCAGGCTCGGTAAGCCAGTGACGCATCAGTTGTGCTGCGACTGCTGAGACAAGCAGAAGCACTGTCTGTGAAGTTCTGAGAGACAGAGAACTGTTTTGTTAAAACTGGGGTGTAATTGTTCTGGGAATCCATATTACACATATCAGGGATACTGCAGGGCCAGTGCAGGGCTAGTAATTAATCAGGCAGGGAGAAAGATAGGGAGAGAGACAAAAACCAGCTGCATGGCCGCAGTCAAGTGAAAAACGTCTGGCATGGAAAAGCAAAAGGGTTCCAGCCAGACATCGAGCCCCAAAAAAAGGAGAAGGTGGCACAGGGCAGCAGTGCCAAAGGACCTGTAGCCGGAGCCTCTACTTGTAGAATTCGCAATAGTTGGCCACTGTTCCACCAGGCTAACCCACCAAGGTGCAAAATTATAGTGGAGGAGAAAGTGGATGAGGTAGTGGAGTGGATGGCACACTCATCTCAATTACAGCTGGATGATCTGCTGTCATCTGCTGATACAGTATTATGTAGCCAGGGGTCAGACTCAGAGCTTTCCTCCTGCTCCACCATTCCGCTCCAGCAAAGCCCGTCATTTGCGTACGCAATTTGTACGCTCAGGCGTACGTGTTCACATAAGTTGCGTATCTTTAACAACTGTACGTTCGTTATTTGTGCGCGAATGTTTGCAAAACACCACATAATAATGTATGATTTGTACGCAGCTTCGCCAAATAGATTCGTATGAGGTACAAATCTTTTAAAGTTCGACGAACATTCGGCAAAGCGAATTTTGGATGATTCGCTCATCTCTACTGACCATGTTGCCCAGTTTGATTTGAGACAGCCGGCAGGATGTTTGCTGCTTGATACACTTTAGCAACTGATCCACCATGTGGCTACTCTCACCCAGGCTGGTCAGCTCTAACAGCATGGCAACTTTTCAATTTACATGTATTATAGGAGGGAGGGGAAGAAGTAAGCAAAGCTACACCTGTTTCTCTTAGGTAACAAGAGGATATACTGTACATGCAGGAGAACGTGTAGGAGGTGGATAAGCATCTGGTGTTGGAACCCAATGAACACAAGCATGGAGGTGTGAATAGGATCTGGCCCTATTGCTGTGGTGCTGAGTCACTGCTGGCATGAAAACCATTGACCCCGTGGGCCATGAAACACATAAACTGTCTCTCCTTGTAACAGCTGCTCCAATTGTAACTGTGGCGTACACCTAACCGTACAGTGACAATTGCAAGCAGTGGTCCATATTGTCTGCTATGTAAGAATACAAGACAGGCGCCACTACACTCACCCCCCTCGGCGGCTGCTGTCTGTTTTCCTCCACAAACGTCTAATGCGGTGAATTCAGCAGCCAGCACAGAATCTGCAGTAACTGTACTCTCGCTCCATCTAGGGGCTAGCAGACGGTACTGCGGCTCCTATACCTTCTGTGAAACAGTCATTAGTCCTGCACATGAATCCTATCTAGAGGCCTATTTAAGTTTTCCCAGTGTACTCCAGCTCTTCAGTTGTTCCTTTTCAGCTCCTGTTGTTCCAGTCTTCAGTTGCTTCTCGTCTCAGCTAGCCTACTGCTGATCCGGTCCTCGGCTGTTTTCACTGCTTCCTCACGGCAACGCGACCTGCAAGTCTCCGGCCGCTCAAGTCCAACCTGCTTTGCGGCGGCCTCTGGTGAAAACCTGGGGGCTTGTTAGACTCCGCACGCCAGTACTTGTTAGTGCTTCAGAAGCTGGCAAAACGAAACTACATCCAGCCAGCAAGGCTAGTGACAGCTGATGATAATGACAAGGACACTGTACTGCTTGGGGATGTAGCCTGGCCACCACGAAGAAGACCAGATGAAGAAGAACAGACTTTTTCCGCCTCATCTGTTGCTATAAAGCCCTGTAACCTGTGTTTGTTTTTGAATGCCCACAGCGTATCTTAATCATGCAAATCTTGCACACGGCAGTGATTTTGTAAGCTGGACTTGTGGAGCAACACTGCCATACAGGAGATACTCACACAGAGTTAGGCTTCATTCACACGACCGTATTTTGTTTCCGTGTCCGTTCCGTTTTTTTTGCGGACCGTACGTGGAACCATTCATTTCAATGGGTCAGCAAAAAAAACGGAAGGTACTCCGTATTCATTCCGTTTCCGTATGTCCGTATTTCCGTTCCGCAAAAAAGATAGAACATGTCCTATTCTTGTCCGTTTTGCTGACAAGGATAGGCATTGTTACAATGGATCCGCAAAAAAAAAACGGAAACACGGATGCCATACGGAACGTCATCCGTTTTTTTTGCGGATCCGCAATTTGCGGACCGCAAAACACATACGGTCGTGTGAATGAAGCCTTAGTGGCTGCCAAGCTTAGCTTAGGTCTAACACATTTGGAACCTTTCAAAATATAGAAAGGAAAAAACTGTGTGGCACTCACCATTCAGTAGTCCAAAGTTTATTAGAGGCAAAATCACTTACATACAGCGATGAACTGGGGCGGAGAGCATAAAATCACCCATCAGGGCATAGGCGACGACCGTTTCATTGGCCTCAAGCCAATTGCGCCACCAACACTGCGACGTCGCACCCTTTTTGACCCTGTCTCTGAAATAGCGCATGCGTACAAAAATGCGTACGTATCTAAAATATGCGTACGTATCTTAATACAGGTTATTCGCCGGATATGTTGAATAAGCCCTAAACAAGGCGTCAAAGATGCAGAGAGGAGAACTATTGGTCAACAAAGCTAATATTTATGGTAGGCAAAAGGATAGCTCAAAATTATGCCCTCTTTTAAATTCAGCCCCATGGCAGGAAAAATAAAGGGAATTATAAAGGATAATTGTTTGAGAGATGATAGCTTAAAAGAACTAATTGCCCAGACCCCCCTAATATCATTTAGAAAAACTCAGACTTTGAGGAGTAAATTGGTTAGAAGTAGATTTAGGGATGATAGGCCAGAAAACTGGCTAAGAAGCAGTATACCAATTGGGAACCACAAATGCGGTAATTGTGCCTTCTGTATATATAATGGTCAGAAGACATACATAAAAGTAGGCGCAATAGAACATAGAGTGAAGGAGTTAATCACATGCAGGACCAAATTTGTGGTTTACTTGGTATACTGCGATTGCGGTAGATTTTATATTGGAAAGACGATTAGATGTCTGTACGAAAGGTTTCGTGAACACTTTTCGTCAATTGCAACAGGAAGAGGTTGCCCACATTTAATAAGTCATATTAGAACTGAGCATGGGGGGAACCCTAGGTCGATGAAATTTGTCGGACTTGAAACTGACCCACCGCAAATACAAGGTGGAGACAGACACTTGAATTTATTGAGGAGAGAGTCTAGATGGATAATGCGCTCTGAAGCTCTTGGACCATTAGGATTGAATGACAAGAATGATCTCAGCGTATTTTTAGGAGAGTAATTATTCGTTGTGTTTTTTACGTATGTTTTATATATTGCGTACGCTGTCTCTGACGTAGGCATTTTGCGTACATTTTGCGTACGCTTGTTTAGATATGTACGCATTTTTGTACTCAGAGACAGGGTCAAAAAGGGTGCGACGTCGCAGTGTTGGTGACGCAATTGGCTTGAGGAAGAGCGGTATTAGCGCGAAACGCCCGTCACCTATGCCCTGATGGGTGATTTTATGCTGTCCGCCCCAGTTCATCGCTGTATGTAAGTGATTTTGCCTCTAATAAACTCTGGACTACTGAATGATGAGTGCCACACAGTTTTTTCCTTTCTATATTTTGAGTGGCATATTGCTTTACTTGTTTGTGTAGAGCACCACTGTGGTCCAGTTAACGGCACCCTGGTCGCAGAAGAGTCGCAGAAGAGTCCAATATATATATGCAGGTATTTTTTAATAGTACAATCCCATTCTGGACTTTTTTCGTTTATACATTTGGAACCTTTGCCCACAATATCAGTGGCATCACCAGTTCCTGAACTGACCACAATAGAAGGCGATTTATCGGAGGGTTTGGCTGTACATTGCCTCTGCAATACAGCACTTCTTTGAAAATCCAAAAAGGGAAAGTGGGTGGATGCCCCAGCAGAAGCTATGTGGTGGCCATACACATTAGTTTTTTGTTGGCTGAACCTGCCTAGAACAGAATGTTCGGCCGACATTCTAATGTGTTTGGGAGCTCCTGATTTAACCCAGATAATCTCTAGGGATACCAGGATTGCATGGAATAAATATTTTTTCCTGATCCTTTTGTTCTTCAGTGAGAATACACAGACTACATAAACAAGTTAAGCCGAGACAAACGTGTATGTGTATGGGGAAGCCAGGAGAGAGTTCGGAGAGATAACTGTTGGCCTGACAGCTATTGGATGTGTAAGGGTGGCTTAAAACTGTATCTTGCATGGAATTAAACTGCTATATTAATGGAGTTATTGCACTACAATGCATTCACTAAAACTGCATGTTATCAAAATGCAATACAATGTGTGGAATGAAACTGCTATATTAATGCAGCTATTGCAGTATGTGTTCACTAAACCTGTATGGTATCTAAACACAATACAATATTGAATTGAAAATGCTATATTAATGCAGTCATTGCATTGACACAATACAATATGTGGAATAAAAATTGTTATATTAATACAGTTATTGCAGTACGACAAATTCACTAAAACTGCATGATATATTGATGCAATACAGTGTGTGGAATGAAACACAGGCCAGACAAGTGCTGTTAGTGGGAGACTCAATCATTTGTACAGACAGGGCAACCTGTCACAAAGACCGGCATCATAGAATGGTGTGTTGTCTTCTTGGTGCTCGAGTTCGAAATTTTGCAGATCAGGTTGGTAGATTACTGGGAGGGACTGGTAAAGACCCAGTGGTCATGGTGCATATTGGCACCAATGATAAAGTGAGGGCGGGTTCACATCAACGTTATGAATTCCATTATTGATTTCCATTATAACATGGTTACAACAGAAAATAACAGAATTCATAAGACGGCACAATAAGTCTATGCAAGATATAGTTTCTACCTTATAATTAAATCAACTAAACTACAGATGTGTCCACACTTAACTGATCACCTATCTCAACATGTGCTGAGATGTGTGTCACGAAGTGACGTTATAACTAAATTGGATAAATCGTAATACAACTTTCAGACACCAGGTGGCGTATTGTTTTACTAGCTAATACCTGAATTTAAGGTATTCACTTCTTACATTTAACCTAAATAGCAAAATATATTGTATACATTAAACAAATCCCTCCGAAGGATTTTTTTTTTTTAGTGTGCAATGATTATGATATATTTTGCCCGCTGCCATTGTTTACCACAAGTCTATATGCCGTATGCTATGAGTTAGATACAGTACACTTGGTGTCAGTATACAGTGCTAGTCTAGTATTATATTAGTTATATGCAAAATAGCACACACCAACCACAGTATTATGCATAGATAATTATACAATTTTAACAGTCCCATTACATGTTACAAATGTACATAATACAATTCAGGGTGTCAGTATATACCTCAATTTTACCATGACATTTAATATTCCTTAATGATTATCCAATCTGTGTATCTAATCCTATCATGTGTGATACTGTCTGCTGAACTGTGTATCTAATCCTATTCTGGGTGACAGTGTCTGCTAAACTACGTATCTAATCCTATCATGTGTGAAACTGTCTGCTGAGCTGTGTATCTAATCCTATCATGTGTGATACTGTCTGCTAAGTTGTGTATCTAATCCTATCATGTGTGATACTGTGTGCTGAACTGTGTATCTAATCCTATTCTGGGTGACAGTGTCTGCTAAACTGCGTATCTAATCCTATCATGTGTGATACTGTTTGCAGAGTTGTGTATCTAATCCTATCATGTGTGATACTGTCTGCTAAACTGCGTATCTAATCCTATCATGTGTGATACAGTCTGCTGAACTGTGTATATAATCCTATCATGTGTGATACTGTTTGCTGAACTCTGTATCTAATCCTATTCTGGGCGACAGCATCTGCTAAGCTGTGTATCTAATCCTATCATGTGCGATACAGTTTGCAGAGTTGTGTATCTAATCCTATCCTGTGTGATACTGTCTGCTGAACTGTGTATCTAATCCTATTCTGGGTGACAGTGTCTGCTAAACTACGTATCTAATCCTATCATGTGTGAAACTGTCTGCTGAGCTGTGTATCTAATCCTATCATGTGTGATACTATCTGCAGAGTTGTGTATCTCAGCCTATTGTGTATGATACTGCCTGCTAAGTTGTGTATCTAATCCTATCTTGAGTAATACTGCCTGCATATCTGTGTATCTAATCCTATCATGTGTGATACTGTTTGCAGAGTTGTGTATCTAATCCTATCATGTGTGATACTGTTTGCTGAACTCTGTATCTAATCATATTCTGGGCGACAGCATCTGCTAAACTGTGTATCTAATCCTATCGTGTGTGATACAGTTTGCTGAGTTGTGTATCTAATCCTATCATGTGTGATACTATCTGCAGAGTTGCGTATCTAAGCCTATTGTGTATGATACTGCCTGCTAAGTTGTGTATCTAATCCTATCATGTGTGATACTGTCTGCTGAACTGTGTATCTAATCCTACCTTGTGTGATACTGTCTTCTGAGCTGTGTATCTATTCCTATCATGTGTGATACTGTCTATGAAGCGATTAGATGTATGTGTATAGAGTGTGATACTGTCTGCTGAGCTGTGTATCTAATTCTATTAGGTGTGATACTGTCTGCTGAGCTGTGTATCTAATCCTACCTTGTGTGATAGTTTTCTGCTGACCTGTGTATCTAATTCTATTAGGTGTGATACTGTCTTTGAAGCTATTATAGAGTGTGATACAGATAGAGATAAGAAGCTTTCCATTGTGAACATACTGTACACTCAGCCACTGCTCAGATAAGAGAGGTGGGGGAGGTGCTCATGTATTTCAGTCCCTGTATTTCCCTGTCTTGTGGATGAGGCCTGATTACCAGTTAAGTAAGGCTACTTTCACATTAGCCTTTTTAAATTCCGGTATTGAGTTCCGTCATAGGGGCTCAATACCGGAAAAAAACGCTTTCGTTTTGTCCCCATTCATTGTGAGTTGCGGCAGCACGGATTTAATTTCCCTGGGTTTCCTGTCTCTCTCTTTCTTAAAATTCCCTCTAGAGAGGAAGGTTTTTTATTGCAGAACATATCTGGGCAGGAGGTCAGATGGAGGGAGAGATAAGAAGTTCCTTACTGGGTGCAGGGGTTTTAGGCCCCATTCACACGACTGTATATTTGTGGGCCCGCATTACTGCGGACCCGCAAATATACGGGGGCCGCCCGGTGTGTTCCGCAGCGCTTGGAACACACGCCATGCGGCCCCATTGAAAATGCCTATACTTGTCCGTGCGCACAGACAAGTATAGGACATGCTTCAAAAGAGCCGCGGCACGGAGCTAGCACCACAGAGGTGAATGGGGCCGCATCTTTTCCCGCATTTTTGCGGATAGATATGGCCCCATTCATACGTTCACACGGTCGTGTGAATGGGGCCTTAGGCAGTGCAGGAAAATAGGGGTGATAGTTGTGGGAAGTAGAAACATTGTTTGCATTGAATATTTAGTTACAATTCTGCGATAATATGATTTTGTGCACTTAGAAAGTTT